>JAQMYF010000007.1:6682439-6699013 GCA_030014195.1 Neosilurus mollespiculum
TCCAACCCCCACCGGAAACGAATTCGACATGTTGTTACCAATGCGGACCAAGCTCTGGCTCCGGCAATACAGAGACCGAACGGCTCATAGCAACGGGTCCGGTATTCCATATTCCCGGAGCACACCCCACAAGATAGCCCGAGGGACACGGGCGAAAGCCTTCTCCAAGTCCTCAAAGCACATGTGGACTGGTTGGGCAAACTCCCATGCCCCTCCAGGATCCCGTAGAGTGTGTAAATAATAATAATAAAAACTAATAATGATAAAAATGTAATTCTTGAAAATAAAATATACATCCTTTCCATCAAATACTAGACTCAAAATCCAATATTTTGTTGTGGAATTTGTCTAGGACAAATGAAAAATGCCTTTAGCACGGAATAGCATGGCACTTTCGGTTGATTCACACCAGCTACAATAAGCTTTCCTCCATATTGAAAATATTTTAAATGAATAGTAAAACAATTCTGGAATTCAGCTTTTATATGATATACTATTCTCTGAATTATCCTCCATATCATACTTCACATCATTATTATCCACCTTGCACACTCAGCAATAAATTCAAGTGTAAAAATGAATCCGAAAAATTTCTTATTTAAGTTTGCTTTCCTTATGTTCAGGTGTAATATACACTAAAACAATTATTCACCCCAGGCTCAATGGATATCGCTCAATAGTTCCCTCAACGTTCCTTCTCAGGGTCTATTCAGCAAGATCCATCTTGTCTTCGGCAAAGAACTGTTATGTAGCTAATCCATCTACTGGCATGTTTTTGGGAGGTGGAAGGAAACCGGAAATCCAAAAGGAAACCAACTCCATTGGAATGGAAACTTTGGGGAAAAAAGAGACCCTGGAGTTGTGAGACGTGATCCAACAGTGGTACCCTGTAGATGAGATTTACTCGACAAATCTGTAATAACGTTAACAAAATGTGATTAAAAGTTGTTGACAAACCATCATTAGATACTGAGCTGTAAAATATGTGAAATGAAAGAAAAATGACTATATTTTAAAAAAATCTAAATACTGTTAAGATTATAAGCACTGTTTTCAGTGCAAACACGCACACAAACACACACACACACACACACACACACACACACACACACACCCATCACACACACATACACACACACGCACACATACATTACATGGATGCTGAAACAGCTAATTTAAACAAATTCTTCATTTTGTCTGTAATGAAACAGTTATTTTTTTTTACCGCAGGCATAACAAGTAAGTAAGTCATTATGCTTCGCCATTATCGAACACATTTCTTTATATTTTTTGGCAAGTTGGACTTTAAGCAGCTACATTTCTCCATGTACTTGCAGAATGGGGTTGATATCAAAACAGGATGCAATATTGATTTTGTATCCTGAAGCCTTTCCTTTAAGGACAGCACAATACCAAAGCTAACGACCCCCTATGGTTTTGCTTTTGAAGTTTACACCCACAGTCAGCTGCTGGGCAGAAATCAGCGGTGTGTAATAAACAAACAAAAAAGGAAAGAAAGAAAGAATGAAAACTGAATAGTCAGTCACCAGTGCACAAGTGCAAAAGCCGAGAGAGTGCACAGGTCCTGTGGGACCCTGATGGATGTCTACAGTCAAATCTCATTCTGCTCCACTCTCACCCGCTCACTACAGACTGTGAAGAGTGTCATTCATCTTATTCTTGTTGACTTAGAGAGCCACTAATTCAATCAGCAATAGAAACTGATTGGTTCTCGGTCGCACTCCTCTGAGAGACAGCACAACTGTCAATCCATGTTATTTTCTGAAAGGGACATTTTATAGTGTTCTCCAAGGAGTATTTTAGCTCAACAGGAAATGAAAGTTATGTACATATGCCTAACATTTATAGGCTAATAAATGTTGTGGAACACATCCAATAGTGTATTCCTAAACCCAGAGTTACAGTATATGGTTCACTGATTGGCGAAAGCGTGTGAGTAGCAACTGTGAGCCAACTGATCCTTATATAAAACCTTAAAATCAAATTTAATGTAACCGCAGTTAATGATTAAAAATTAACTTTGATAAATAACCCAACCTGTAAAAACAGCTGCTATAATGTTTATGTTAATTACTGTCCAAGTCCTGATTTCAACCTCCTGGAGAAGTATTCACTGATTCATTCATTTTCATTCATCAAGTTTATTTCTCAGCAGGGGAATCCCTGGCAAGCCTAGTTTGCTATTCATGCTGGCAGGAGTTGCAACCACAATCATGAATAGCACGCCTTACTCGAGTGGTCTACTAGCCATTAAAAAGAAGTCCTTTACCATATAAGGAATTTTGTAATCATCCACTTTAGTTATCTTCCATGGTCTTTTTATCCACCAGTCGCATAAAGGCTTTTTTGCCCATCATGAGTTTTCTCGCTTGACGTGTGTCAATTCCCAACACCTTTTCAACATAGTTCCATACCTTCCATACCAAATACTTGCTTTTGTGGTGCATTTCTCAAGCCTGCATATATGTCCAATATATTTAAAATGTTGTCGATGGCTAAGATCTTGGATTGCTAACGTTTGTTATTTCACATAGTCGTTCATTTGAGGTTTTGTATCTCCAATCCAACTCACCATCCACTTCCTGCCTTTTCTTCCTGCTGGGGGCATTTTCACGCTCATACCCACCCTTAACCAATTTTCTCAGGAACCATGCCATATGAGCTCAATTGTATCAAGCTCTCTCTTCGTTAATAACCATGCTTGTATACTGTATAGAAGGTGAGAGTGCACACATGTAGGTAGGAATGTCACTCATGTCGACAGCTTTATTCTGTGGTCAGTCAGGGGCGACTCCAATCCCTGCATACAGGAAACGAGATCTATCCGTGTCATCATTTGTGACTGTGTAGCCAAGATACTTGAAAGTTTGTACGTTCTTGATTTTGTTATTGCCGATGGTAATTAAGCTTTCCTGGTTCCTAATATCATCATTGATGTTGAAAGCCATTGTTGCTGTTTTGCTATATGACATTTTTAAACCGAAACACCTAAAGGTTAGATTGTTGCCAGTGTGTTCGTTCTCTTTAAAAATGTACCACTTTTGCTATTTTTTGCTATTTTTTTGTGCAGTCCAAAATCAAAAGACATGCAAATCTGAAGGGCAAGTGGAAGCATATTATGGAAGTATATTAAATATCCATAATAAATAAATGAGAAAACATATTCCCTTTTACTTGTATAAAGGGCCCATGTTGGTAGTAAATGGGATAATATGGGTCCCATATGAGATTGTCCTCAGGTTCCATAATGGACCCATGTCACCTGCCCACATGAATTCAGTTCCGATTGGTAACCCAACTATGACCCACATAAGTGGCCCATCTGGGCTTGTCAATGTGGGATGCACTTAGCTGACCCAAGTGAGCCCCAATTAAGATGCCCATATTGGGCCCATACCCACTTTTTGCCCATGTAGCCCAAACATAACCCCCATGGGGCCACTATGGAACCCACGGACAGTCCCACATGGGTCCCAATTTTTCAACCCACTTACTATTCACATGGGTCCCACATACAAGTGCAGGCTGGGATATAGCCATAGCCCAATCCAAACTGCACAAATTACATACCATTTCCAAGGTTAGAAAAGCACTATAAGGAATTCAAGCACATCCTACAACTACTGTGTACAAATATTTTGAGGAACACCCAAAATACTGATGGAAGAAATGAAGCCACGGGAGAGGAGGATAATTAAAAAAATAAACGAGTGTTTGAACAGCTGCAGCATATAACACTGTGGTTAATTGCTTTTCAGGGTTGGGGCGGACATTGCTGTATGAAAGAGACTGTTGAAGGTGGCACAGCACAAAGCACTATTCATCACCGTCAGATGTTCTTCCTCAGGATGAGCAAGTTTGCTTTGTCAACCTGACTGCAGCTGTGAAGTCACGTTTGTGTAGGTGTACTACTAACAGAGGGAAAAGAGATAATCTGACTGATCGTCTTCTTCTTATGATTCCACGATGACAATATCTCCATCCACAGGGTACGAAGTTTCCCTGAATGATTTGATGAGAAGGAAAATGATGTACATCATACGCTCAGCGTCCATTTTAATGGGAACACCTGTACATCGGCTTGTTCTTGCAGTTATCTAATCTCCCAGTCATGTGGAAGCACAGAGCAGGAAATGGATATCAGCGGATTTTGACAGTGGCATGGATGTTTATATCAGATGGAGTGGTTTGAGTATTTCAGAAACCGCTGATCTACTCAGATCTTCATATACGACAGTCTCTACTGAGAATGGCGAGAAAAACAAGCAACAGTCCAGTGAGAAATCGGTCTGTGGTTGGAAACATCATGTTTAAGAGACATGCCAGACTTGTTTGAACGTAAACCTGTTATAGCTCGAATATCTACTCTTTACAACCAAATGAGTGAGTGAGAGTGAGTGATTGGTTGAATTGGATAATTGCATGAAAATGCTGGCATACAGGTCAAGGTAATAACATGGCTGGTGAATGTACAGCCCAGGATACACTCTACAGTTATGAGGTCTTAAGAGATGACCAACTGAAGGTGTGAGCATAATTTTTCATCACTCCATTACAGCAGTCTCTACAGTTACTACTCCCCAAATACCAGTCATTAGTATTACCATCAGAAGACAAAAACAAACAAGCTGTTCTGAGTTCAGTTTTGAGGATCACATTCCACCGACACTATCAATTTGCATGGCTTGCAAGCTGCTAAGGGTAAAACACACTCGCAAACTCAGTCAAGTGGTGCAGTTATGTTGTCAGGAAAAATGCTTGCATATGCTTGGCATGTCAGGAATAACTACAAGGGTTAAGGATATTGTTCAGGTCAACTGGTTTATCCTGATCACTTTAGCTGGGATAAATCTTAAGATAAGTGTGAACAGCAAAGCCAGTGGGGCAGACTGCTTCAGCTGGCAAAGCAATAAAGCATAGCTGTGTTCATGAGGCAGAGCCCAGAGCTTACCTTAAGCTTCAATCACTTCATGCACACAGAATTTCTCAAACTTCAACAAGTTTACAAGGTACAAACACAGCCTGCTTTTTCTCTGACTGGTGCGGCGGCTATATTTTCACTGAAACTAGACTGCCATGAATGCATACAGCAAACTTTTTTTTCAATCACCAGGTAACCAGACATGTGAGAACGAGCGATTTTTATACATAAAATTTACAAATAGAAGAATTTATTCCCAGTCAACGCTAGCATAGTGGTTCAGCACATCCACCTCACAGCAAGAAGGTCCCGGGTTCATGTGGAAGTGGTCGTCCGCTGGTTGGGTGCTGTATTACTGGTCCCAAGGTCGGGGGTTCAAGCCCCACTATCAATGGGTTGTCACTGCTGTCCCCCCAGTGCAGCTAACTGGGTTATCAAAGGCCAGCCATGTCAGGGTTGCCACACAGTAAGAAGGTTCTGGTTTCAGACTTTGTAGCAAACGTGAACATTTCTGTGTGTAGTCTACATTTTCTCTGTGTTCTTGTGTGGGTTTTATCTTGGTGCTCTGGTTTCCTCCCACAGTCCAAAGACAAAGTGATTTGTTGTCTAACTATGCTAAACTGCTAAAGTGTCAATATGAGTGTAAATGGATGTTCGTCTTTGAGTTACCCCATGACACTTCGGCAACCTGTTGAGAGTGTATCCCGCCTCTTGCCTGAAGTCAGCTGGGTTTGGCTCAAGCTTCCGTCACATCTGTGACGGATAAACGGTATAGCTAATGGATGGATTTAGCTTAAAACTGTAGACTGCACAGGCTTTTGCCCGGGTTTTACAGAAGGGAATTTGTCATATGCAGTTAAATGCATCTTCACTATATGAAGCAAAGCCATACTGACAGTTGTACCAATGGTTACAGTTTTATTTCAGACCCCACAGTTACAGTTTTATTTTCAGATCCCCAGTTTTAAATTGTACCTGACTTGTACACTGACGCGTGGCCTGTTTGTAAATGGTGAAGATGCTGGTGTTTGCAATCTGACTGCTGTTCAAAAATAGCTTTCATAAAAAGAAAAGAGTGATGATATCAATAAAAGCCTGCATGTCATCTTTCAAAGTGATAAGTTATTTATAAGTTATGAAATTCTAGCTTTCTCTGTACCATTGTTGTGGAGGACTCAATACTGGAACAGATGTGCTGCCTCGGAGGCTGTTATCAAAAACTGGGACATCAAAACCAAATACTTTCATGAACAAAACATCATGATGCAACAAGACAACAATAAAATACAGATGATGGGTGGAAGAAACGGGTGTGTCATAGTTTATTTAGTAAAACAGAGCATTTTTAAAGCAATAATATATATTTAGGCACAGCCACAAAGTGGAGCTCCTGATAGATATCTCTATTGAGAGATGTCTGAGCCTCGGTTTGCCTTCACTAGCTTTTCATTTCTATCACCTGTCTTGTTCGTTTTCTTCTTACGTTTAATAAGTTCATGTTCTCTCAAGCTTCTGATTTCAGCGTTTGCTCCACAAACATTTATTTACTTGCAAGTCTGTCTACCTACCTGAGTTGGATTGTGTTTTGTTTTTTTGTTTTTTTAATTAAGTGCGAGTTTAAGTGGTGGTGTATGAGCCTCTGTTTTTGGGCTTTTGATTCATTATTAATAATAAACATTTTTGTTTTTTAAAATCGATGCCTTTGTTATGCAAGTAAGCAATACATGGCATCATCAAATCAGCGACACAGCCGCCTTATTAGGGTTCCATTGGTCGGCACAGGCA
Source organism: Neosilurus mollespiculum (assembly GCA_030014195.1). Classification (NCBI taxonomy): domain Eukaryota; kingdom Metazoa; phylum Chordata; class Actinopteri; order Siluriformes; family Plotosidae; genus Neosilurus; species Neosilurus mollespiculum. The sequence goes on from JAQMYF010000007.1 coordinate 6,689,167, forward strand.
AACACCGGACGGACATAGGACAACCATCCAAGCCATAACCCATAACTATGATGCTCCACTAAGGAGTTTCGCTATTATTAAACATCAATCCTTTCATTTCACTGAGGAGACATTGATGTCCTGGGCTTACATTTGGATCGGGTAAACTTAAAGTCATTCATTCATTCATTCATTTTCTGAACCGCTTAATCCTAATTAGTGTCACGGGGAGGCTGACGCCCATCTCAGCCGACTCTGGGCAAGGGCGTGGTACACCCTGAACAGCTCGCCAGGCTCGATGTTAAAAATAAAAGTTTTCTTTGCCCTCTTCGGAACAGAGGCAATCCATATTGTATATAGAGTGTTTAAGTGTGTGTGTGTGTGTGTGTGTGTGTGTGTGTGTGTGTGTGTGTCTTCAATTCATCACAGTGTCATCCCCCATTCACGCTCTGCTGCGTCGTTTCCGAACTAGACTTAGCTCAACTCCACTGAGGCTGCATCGTTTAGTGTCTTCACTGTCACTTCTTTCAAAGTGTCACTGTTTTTAATATCGGCTGTAATAGATTGCCATAGAACCTCTTTTTTGCCACTCTGCTTTAGAGGCAGAATTCCCTGTCCTATCACATTCCTCTTTCACACACTACCTTTGACAGTGACAAAGCCATTCAAGTGAAACAGTTTATTGAGTCAGCGGAGTTAGAGTTAGTGTACATCTGAAATGTTTGTAGTTTTTCTTGATCTGACCAATCATCAGCTTCTATTATCCTAGGCAGACGATCCTTTCAAAAATCAACAGTACAAGTGAAAAGTACAAGTTTGTGATATGACAAAATTATGTTACAAGAATTAAAGTCATGCCTAAACACTATGGGCCAGATTTACTGAACAGGGCAAATAAGTACGAAAAGAACTCGCCTATATATTATATTATGCTAGCTACTACTTCTTAGGTTAAGACTGATTTTGACAACCAAAAAGACTGGACTGTACAGCACATTAAATCTTTTCCTTGCCGATTGTTACACAAGGGAATACTCAGCCCTCGAGAAAAGGACAAATGACATCACAGTAAAGCTCGCAAGAGATGCCTCTCAAGCAGAGCTCCCTAGCAGAGAACCATAGTCATGTAATACGGCTCGGGTGGCTATCCCCCTGTTTGTTCGCACGCGACACCACAGAAAAACTAGTAAGGCTGCCACCTCACTGAATCGATGCTGATTGCCTGTTATGTATCATGATGACGGGCAGCAATTAAAAAAACACGTTTAATAATAATGAAACTGAAAGTCAAAGTGAGAAACACACTCGGACTAAAGACAAAAACACACAATCTAACTCAGCTAGGCAAACAAACTTGCAGGTTAATAAATGTTTGTAAAGCAAACACAGAAATCAAAAGCTTGACAGAACATGAACTCATTAAACGGATAATTAAACTAACAAGAAAGGTGATAAAAGTGAAATCGGAAACCAGCTAGTGAAAATACCAGCGCTGAGAAGCAAAGCCAAGAACGGACACCTATCAATAGAGGCATTTATGTGGAGCTCTGCTCTAATACAGTGTCTAAATCTATATATTAGGGCTATTTAATCAGAACCTGAACTCTACAGCTTCTCCTAATTAGGACTCCAAGGACAGGAAACAGAACATGAGGAGAAAAGTTATCTCTATTGGGACAGTTCATGTCTTGTAACCAGTCGATCCTGCCGAAGTCCTGTTTCTCAGAAAGGTCAAGCATACATAGCAAAGGTCTCCGTCTAGCTTCCAAAGGGTCAGAGCATTGTGGGTAATGCATCGATATGAGAATGTATGAGAGACGACCAGGGTGCAGCAAGGACAGCCATCAAGAATGCATTACGCTGTCGGAAGGCCATTAAAGAAGCAATTACGGGCCAAATGGAGTCTGTCAGCAATCTCCATTCCAGCTCGCCAAATGAGCAAAGAGCCGCAATTAGACATTTAGCCGCGCTGCCTGTCGCTGTGTGCTGACGAGAGCCGAGCTGAGAGAACACAAAGAGCTGAGCATCAGGATGCAGCTGGTATGCGTTGGGGGGGGTGCGTCATACTATCAGCTACCAAACAGCTCGAGTACTCGCCTATTTAATACAATCAATCCAATCATCACCAGTTATATACAGAAGGGCGGACACAACCTAGGGGAGCTTGAGTGTTATGCAAAGTAATATAAATGCCTATTAAATATTGTAAGTGTTTAGGGCTTATAAGTTTTCTGTCCAAAGTTATGGCTTGCAGGAGCTTATCTGTCGCATGAAATGAGAGCTGTGGTGCTCACACTGAGCAACAATCCTATCACTGCGACAAATCTGCCAAGTGCTATGCCAAGATGTATTGATAAATGCATTTTAAATGAAGTTAGCTTTGCACATACTCCCTCTTTCATGCATCCTGTTTCCCTCTTTTCAATCTCCTTAAAAAAAAAACCATCATGAATTTTTCATGGCAAGTGGCAGAGAAAAACAAATCCCATCATTAATCTTGGTTGGGACAGACACTGGACCAACATGGATAAGAAACCGTGCAGAATTCTTTAAGGCCCTCTTCATCTACCCGTCCATCCTGATCTACAACTGACCTGATTTGATTTTTATCTACTCCACTCCACCTGGTTTTACTTGCAGAAGATGAATGCACAACACAGCAAGGTTGGTGTGTTCAGGAAAGCAATCAAAGACGTCAGTGAACATGACACAGGACTTCCTGTTTGCGTTCTATTATATGCAACTTGTGCTTTCAGAGTCGCATCCATCCTAGCATGAAGGAATGATTCTGAGCATCATCTCTGTGAATTATCTTTACAGCATTTCTTACGTTCTAGATACTGACCATTTAATCATTTTCAGTTGGCACAACATACAGTTCGGGGTTGCGTTTGATCCGGAAAAATAGGCAGTCAATAGGTATACACTCTGAATAAGATGCCATCATGCAAAAAAACAAACATTCACACAAAGAGGGAATTAAAGGGGTGGTGTCATAGTTGTTCAAAGAAAGTAGCTTAAATAACAATAATGGTTAGCATGTCCACCTTACAGCAAGAAGATCCTTGGGTTGAGTCCCGGGCTCGGAAAGGTCTTTTCTTTGTGGAGTTTGTCTGCTCTCCTCATGCTTGTGTGGGTTACCTCCGGGTACTCTAATTTCCTCCCACAGTCCAAAGACGTGCATTAGGCTAACTGGCTGTTCCAAATTGCTCCTAAGTATGAGCGTGAGTGAATGGTTTTGTGTGTGTGTGTGTGTGTGTGTGTGTGTGTGTGTGTGTGTTGCCCCCTGATGGTCTCTAGAGCTGTTCTGGGTGTACCCAGACTTTGCTCAGTGTCGGCTGGGATAGGCTCCAGCCTCCCCATGACCGTAGTAGAATTAAACAGTTCAAATGAGTAAGTGAGAGAACCAGTTCACTAGGACATTGCAGCTTTGAAAACTGTTTCGTCCCAACAAGATTTCAAAAAGTTCTTGTTGCAATCCATTCCCATCCACTCCGTGTTCAGTTCGATAACTTTAAATTCTTCTTGATTTACAAGGTAAATGGATATTTAAAAAATATAGGCTAGTACTGTGGACATTCACTGCATATTTACACAACTTTTTGGCAACTGAATTTTGGTAAAAATCATGATACAGCTCCTTTAAATGCAGGCGATTCAGTGGCAGGAAATGGGAGCAACCCCAAACTGCCATGGGAAAACACAAAAAAATCTAAAACGCATAATGCTGCATAGACCTACTGTAACGACCCACTCTAAAGCTTTCCCCAGATTTACTAGAAAAAAAGCTGAATATTTTAAGTCATAAGAAGAGAATACCGGCATCTCCTTCAGCTAAAGTTAAAGTTAAAGTGAGAGACTAATTCATCTGTTACAGTAAAAACACCAAGACTTTATCTCTTAAGTTATTGTCAGTAGTGTTAGTATAACAAACATACTGACACAAAAATGAGTGACTGAGGCTGGGGTGGTAAGGGGACAGACTGGAGGCGCTGAAGGATGGTTTCCATGCTGGGTCAGTCTTGGCAGCTGTTCACAATTTTGTGTGTATGTTGGTTGTGTGTCAGGATGGCTTTGTAGGCACTGACCACAGATTAAGAAACCGTTTGTGAAGCTGTATGAAAACGTCGGCTAAAGATGCAGGCTGAGAATTTGTTTAATCTCCTTCAGGCAAAACAATTGGCACAGCCATCTTTGTTTCCGGAGAGAACGTCATAGCACTGCAGCCGTTCGTGTGATGTAGTTGCAACGCAAATAGATAGTCACTTGTAGCAAGAAATTCATTCATTTGCCGAACCTCTTCCTACTAGGGTCACAGAGAGGCCGCACCCTATCTCAGCTGACTTTGGGCAAAGGTGGGATACACCCTAAACAGCTCGTCAGTCTGTAGCAGGGCAACACACACTTTGGACTGTGGGAGGAAACAGGAGTACCCAGAGGAAGCCTACACGAGCATGGCAAGAACATGCAAACTCCACACAGAAACGCCCTCGCTGAGCCTGAGCCTCAAACCTGGGGACCACTACACCACCATGCCATCACAAACAGTGGCAATCACCAATGGATGGACTCTCGGTCTAGAACAGATTCTCGGTCTGAGTATTGGTCGGTTTTTCGTGTGTGGCGTCACATTTTAATAACAATTGATACTGAATAAAAGACAGTTAACTGTCTGTAAACAGCAATGTATGATTGCACGCACACCTATGTGTAGTATATAACAAGAGAGGTACATAGCTGTGTTGACAGTTTTTTATTTTGATATACTGTATTAATCACACAAGGGAAATTTGCTCTGCATGTAACCCATCCACGGTGAGCACACTCACATACACAGTAAGCAAACACACACTCGGAGCAGTGGGCAGCCAAACTGCGGCACCCGGAGAGCAGTCGGGAATTTGGTGCCTTGCTCAAGGGCACTTCAACCATGCAGCTGGAGGAAGAAGAGGGTGTTGCGCTGCCAAACGTTTTTCCTGCCGGTTCGGGAAGCAACCCAGTGACCTTTCCCAATCCGGCTTCTCTAACCATTAGGCCACGGATGCCCCCCTTAAAGCATGGTTCCAGCATTCCAAACAGAATCAAAACACACACAGGAGGAAATACACAAGTAGAAATAACACACTGGAACATTTACAGGATTAACATATATGGTATTTATCCGACACCTTATACAGAGTGACTAACATTTTTATCTCATTTATACAACTGACCAGGTGAGGCTTAGGGCCTTGCTCAGAACTCCAACTGAGGCATCAGTAGAAGAAAAGGCTGTATATAAACAGCTTCTTTTTTTATATATAATGATTTCTTTGCAAACAATGCGGTAAGCAGAGCAAACAAGGATTTTAGTACTTCCATGATCACTCGAATACTTGTATATACAAATCCCACAATTATCCCTTTTTAAAACCGTGTCCTTTGGTCCCTTGGTGTTCCAGGAAAAGTGCACAGCTAGCTACCATTACCAGTACTTTTGATTCAGAGTTCTTATCCAGTACAGCCTTTAATGAGAGCTGGTGATGGCGGGGAATTCTAGCCCTTGTGATTAGAAAGTCTTTCTTTTCCACAAGAGTTCTTTTGAAAAAAAGAGTGTGTATAATGGAGAGCAAACCCACAGGTTTTAAAAACAGGTAAATCCGAAGGCGCTTAAAAGCAATTACCACAGCAATGGCTCTCTATGTTGGGAGTAGATGAATGGTGCATACAGTGTTTAAGCACTGAATTGTACTCCATTTGGAGTAGAGGAAGTATGAATGGTGGTAGTGTGTGGCTGGAAGTTGGCCGTGTAGGAGAGAGAGAAAAAGAGAGAGAGATAGAGAGAGAGAGACTTGTCAGTACTTCTGAATTCCACTTTGAAGCTAATATACCGCACATTTCTGTGTTCACCAGGCTCGAACACACATGATTAAATTCCTCCCTAAATTACATTTCCAAGCTAAGAATGTGTGAGGAGAAAAACGCATCTACAGCACTCTGCGTCTGTTTGAAAAATGTTTACTCTGTTTAAGTTGGGCGAGTTTGGGACACGGATGAAGAGGGTAAGCATTATCGAGTGAGACGCCTGAGGCACGCGCACTCACCTCTCATCAATGACCTTGCTGTTCCGCGTCCAGCGAATGACAGGGAGTGGGAAGCCCTTCACCACACATAGCAGGAGCACTGTCTCTCCTACCGGCTTGGACACAGCAGACGGGCTCATTAGGACTTCCATTCGCTCATCAATGGCAGAGTCTGAGACAAAAACAAACTTCAATTATCCAGGCTGCAAACACAATGACTCGAACATGATACCGGGTTCATTCATTCATCCATTCATTCATTCGTCACACCATTTAATCCTGATGGGGTCGCAGGTACGCTGGAGTCTACCTAATTCTGATTCTGATTGATGGCGGGGTACACCCTGAGCAACTCGCCAGTCTATCGCAGGACAGCACACACAGCCATTCACACGCACACACACACACACACACACACACACACACACACACACACACACACACACACACACAAACACACACAACAAGGGGCAAGTTAAAACAGCTAATTAGCCTAATATGCATGTCTCTGGACTTTGGGAGAAAACTGTAGTATCAGAGAACATTCAAACTTCACACACTGAGCCAAGGGTTCACGCCCTCACTGAGCCAAGGTCTTGAACCCAGAACCTTCTTGCTAACCACTATGCAGCCAATGATATGAGGTTGTATTAAGATGTTTTTAAAAAGCCCTCTGGTTAAGTACATGAAAACCCTCAGCATAGAACAGCTTGGTGAAAAACACTCATTTTTACTTAAGTTTGAACTTTAAGTACTACTAGGAGTGAGTACTGCACAACTGAAATGTATTTAGGGGGGCGTGGTCGCATAGTGGTTAACACGTCTGCCTCACAGCAAGGAGGTTCTGGGCGAGGGTGTTTTTCTGTGTGGAGTTTGCATGTTCTCCAGGTTTTCTCTTGGTACACATGCGCAGTTGGCTAATTGGCTGTTCCAAATATGCCCTAGGTGTGAATGTGGATGTTTGTGTTGGTTGGTGAGTTGATCAGGATGTACTCTGCCTTCGCCCACTGTCAACTGAGGTAGGCTCCAGCCTCCCCACAACTATAGTAGAATTAAGAGGCTTGGTAAATCGGTGAGAAAATAAAATGCAGAGAAACTAGGCATCCCATAAACTAGCCCATGTATTAACAAGCCAGCTTTGTGCAGAACTGGTGACTTTGAATCCAACTTAGGCTAAAGTTCAACATGGAAATGCAACTCTTGGATCACATTAGCTCTGCAAGACTGTATATGTAGAATCCTCTATTAACGGAATAATTGTTATTAGATTATAAATGTGGCTCTTCTCAGGACACGAGCTTCCTTACTGCACACACTCACTCAAATAAAAACACAATCAAAGATTTTGGTCATCGTAAAGGAGTGTGTGGATATACGGGGTGTGTGTTGCAACAAAATGAGTCTAGAGTAGCAAAAGTTCAAAAATGTTTTACAGATTTTACCATAAATACATTCCCTAGTTTATAACATTTCTGTCACCAAAATATTATACTTTAAACTGGTTTATAAATATGACTTTATACTCCAACTCAATGTGTACTATTTCTATTTACATGCCAACGTTTCCAGCTGATTTCACCCAAAACTGATTTTCTGTGAAGATGATGATACCTTAAAAATGTGTACCAATTTCCCTGCAATGGCTTCACCAGTTCTTTAAGATCATTTACTGTAGATTTTGAGTATCCAATAAAACAAATGAAAACAACTGGCATGGTGTTGTAATAGTTAGCATGTCCACCTCACAGCACATGGTCCTGAGTTTGAGTCCCAGGCTGTGTGGAGTTTGCATGTTAACTGTTGGTTCCAAAATAGCATATTCTCCCCATGCTTGCGTGGGTTTCCTCTGGGTACTCCGGTTTCCTCCCACAGTCCAAAGAAATGCATGTTAAGCTAATTGGCTGTTTCAAATTGCCCCTAGATGTAAATGCAAATGTTTGCATTTGTGTTGACCCTGCAATGGACTGGCGAGCTGTTCGGTGCCCTGCCTTCGCCCACTGTCGGCTGAGATAGGCTCCAGCCTCCCTGTAACCCTAGTATGATTAAGCGGTTCGGCAAATAAATGGTTGAATAAAACAAATTTTCGCTTTATTACCAATTGGACTCATTTTGTAGTGACATGCCTCATTATTAGTTTGCACATTTGTAACACAGATTTATTTTCATCTCTAATGGTGCAGCCTTGCTCTCCCTGTGTTTTTGTGGGTTTTCTCCAGGTACAGTCACAGTCCAAAGACATGCACTTTAGGCTCAGTGGTTGTTCCAAATTGCCCCTAGATGTGAGAGTGAGTTTGAATGGTTGCGTGTATTTGTTGGCCTTGCGATGGACTGGCGAGCTGTTCAGGGTGTACCCTGCCTACGCTTGGAGTTGGCTGGGGTGGGCTCCAGCCTCCCTGTGACCCAATAAAGGATAAAGTGGTTCAGAAAATGACATGACAGTGCAGCCTGAAGGACTAAATGTAACATGAAGCCTGTATTTTTTAAACACTGGGGTTTGACAAAGTGAATTGAAGCAAAGTCTTTGTTCTAAATATGGAAAGATCTCCACTTCAGTACTTTGTGAACATTTCACAACACAAATGCATTAGGTATTTATTCATAGATGTTACCTGGTAGAAGCTTTAGTTGAGCATCTTGACTGGTCTTGGCTGGCCCCAGTCCTTCTATGCTGCATCGATACACACCGACATCAGCCTGTGAAGCGTTGCTAATCACCAGAGCGGCATGGGGCAGCTTTATCAGCCGCATGTCTGTCTCTATGGTCTGACCGTTCCTCTCCCAGTGCGTGAAGGGAGCGAGATCCGCACTCACCTCACAGATTAGCACTTCATTACCCCCAGGATGTACAGAAACACTCTCTGGTTGGCTGGAGAAATGCGGCAGACCTGGAATGCAAAAAACTCAATCAGAACACAGTGTTGTCCACAGAATTTGCAGTAGCCTGAGATTAATTCATTGTAGCCTGCTAAGGCTTGTTCTGACAATATGTGCGCAGCACAGGAGCGGTGCAGCGCAGACGCAGGACACACCCCTGAAAGATATAGGATTTGCACTTATAGTTTGTAAAATTTCCATCAAAATATGCTAACATTCAATTTCATCAATGCTTTTTATTAAAGAAAGTGAATAATAAATTCTCATTTTAAACTGAATTCCTAACATGATTATAGCCAGTAGTGTGAGCGTTTGGTCTCTAAATAAACCTCTGCAGTCAGCTGTCTGGCTTAATAACATAACCGTATGTGGTGCACCTGCAGAGAAATACCTTTTGTATTATGAAACGGGATGATTTTGATTGAAATTGGTCTATTTCAATTTCTTGGAAGTAGGCTTAAGATTATGAACTGAATTCACCACTAGGTGGCACTATAAGTTAGATGTTTTTTTAAAGACAGGCTATGTAGCATTTTCCTTTGGAGGAAAAGTAAGCAGTCATGGACCTGAAAAAGTGCTCAGGGTGGCTGATGGTGTTAATTTCGTTTTGTCTTGTCCTGTGAGATTAATAAAAATCACAGCTTTCTTCACCATCAAGTCGTCATATGAGTAGTGTAACGCATAGCTGTGCATTTGGCTGGATTAAATGTAATGGTCAGAAGCATGATCCAAGGGTACAATTAGGTTAAAATGACAGCTAACACCTTTAAACTTGCTACAGTAGTTACTGTATATTTGATTTACTTTGCACTAAATATTACCTGAATACATTACTGTTGCTCTACACACTCTACGGGATCCTGGAGGGGGCATGAGAGTTTGCCCAACCTGTCCACATGTGCTTTGTGGACTTGGAGAAGGCTTTCGACCGT
>JAQMYF010000007.1:6706432-6736027 GCA_030014195.1 Neosilurus mollespiculum
TTATAGTGGGTACACAGGGTTCCCCAATTGAGGATGCAAGGGCATAAGGTCAACCCAAACTCCACCCAAATAACATTTCTATGCCAGGTTAAGCAATAAAAAAATAAAAAGAAATAACATTTTGTGTAATTATACACAACATAACCCACATTACATACAATTTGACCTTTGTTACATATAATACAGTGGAACAGTGCAAAAGACTTGTTCTGCTATCAGTGGTTCATAGAGATGAATAAATTCACGAATAACTGCTACCTGGGCAGCACGGTGGTGTAGTGGTTAGCACGTACCGTCTCACAGCAAGAAGGTCCTGGGTTCGAGTTTGGGGCTCGGGCATTTCTGTGTTGGGTTTGCATGTTCTCCCTTTGCTTGTGTGGGTTTCCCATTAGGCTAACTGGCTGTTCCAAATTGCACCTGGGTGTACCCTGCCTTCACCCAGAGTTGGCTGAGATAGGCACTAGCTGCCCCGTGACCCTAAAAGGTTTAGTGGTTTGGTAAATGTGTGAGCGAGTGAGTGTAATTGCTACCTTCTTTTGCACATCCAAACCTCTACACCTATCAGTATTGGGTATTGGTTCGTCACGGTACTGCCTTTGTCTGTACTAGTTGTTCTGTCTTTTTGCACATGCTGCACACATGCACTTAATGTTGTAGTTTTGTAGTCCTGTCTTAATTTATGTAGCACTGTGGTCCTGGAGGAACACTGTTTTATTTTCTCTGTGTAGTGTACCGACTGTACAGAATATGGTTGAAAAACTTCATTTGACTTGACTTGACTTTATTGCAAGCGGATGGTGCTTGAATCAAAATGAAGGACACTCATAGTTTGTCACGATCACTTGGAGAAATGGAAAAATAATTCATAAAAATCTTGTTCTAATTTGTTTTTCTAATGTTTCCGTGTAGTAAATACTAAAACTTTGAATGAGATGCAAGCAAAACTCAGTGTAGCTTTTCGAGCTTTCATGGAGAACTGCTAAATAAATCAATCATTTTACACAAAATTTTGACCTAAAAACATTTCTAATGATTTAAAAATGATTTAATTGCTTTCCTGAATTACACGCTCCATAGCAATGATCTACTATGCATGACAATGATGTGTTCTAAAGAAATAGCAGATGAATGCCAGGAATGATCCAAATAGAACCTAACAATAAAACATAAATGAATGTTATACATTTTTTTCAGAATTTTTATTGTTACACTATAATGTGAAACATTATTTCAAATGTGGTTAAATAAGAAAAGTATGTTTGAGGAATGAGTAGACTGAGGAATGTGGAACATTTTCATGATTTAAATTCCACTTAGTTAGAGACATGGTGAGATTCTGCTGTTATTGAGCATGATGATACTGTAATATGTAAGCACATGATAATACTATACTTTTGTATAAAGTAAAGCATCTTGCTATAACATAAGTTTGTATGTCTTCATAAAGTGAAAATTTATTGTTAAAAAAAACTTTCACTTTATTTGACACATTTTGTCACTCAAAAGCCAACTTTTAGACACCAATAAAACAGTATTAGCCAATTATTCTGTGAATGATCAGCATGATGGTTTGAACTTTCCAATATTAAGTGACTACTAACAGACAACAGACTTTCTGGAAGATTTGTTTCTCAGATATAAGCAATTTTTAATTTTACCATGGGAAACGTCCATCTCCAAAACTTTGTGACCTTGCTCTGACCTTGACCTTTGACCTTGACATTCCAAAATCAAACCATCTCTGGGAATCAGGTAGGGTAGTGTTCCCACCAAGTGTGGTGAAAATTCATGCAAAGGTGTGGTCAAATTTTTGTTCACAGTAAAACTGAAAAAACAGACAGACAGCCAAACACCAGTGATTACAATACTTCTGCCAAAACTCTGCTTTGTGGCAGAGATAATAATCTGTACATATTATTGCACCTTATAGGCACTAAAGTAATGAATGAATCCACTCAACACTTAATGTGAGACACAACATACCCAATTTTCCTCCTTGTCACAAACACGCCAGTATCAGTTCTCTCTTTTTTTCATGCGAGCTTTATATCTGACCATCTGCTCCCACTCATATGACAGTAAAACCTGCCGTTTAAAAAGTTTTAGTACCAATGCACTCTTCTAACTCACACACCACAACACAACACATCCGTGCTGCCTTCTGCATCATCACACTGCCAGATGCTGCTTTTCTTTACCATCATTTCCTCACAGACTTCATGTAAATCCAGGGCACATCAAATACCCAAAGAGTGATTTCAGGATCAAATACTGGTGTCGCAAATGCTGAATCGAATATATTGAAATACCCGTGCACTCCCACTGGCTAATGTCGCTCTTATTGATGGGGAAGACTAATAGCATTGGCAGCATCAGGACCCAACGATCTTTCTCTGCGACAGAGAGTTAAAGCGCTTAGCTCGGCTGAGACAAAAAAAAAAAAAAAAATTTCGCCTTTAGAACCCTTAAAGGCACAGTAGTCAATATTTTTCATAGCAAAATATTTTCATATTAAGTACCCAAAGAATATAATCACATTTGCACTTGTTTTATGACAGTGTGGTGCAGAGGAAAGGAAACACTGTGACTGCTCAATGTCGTCTTATCCTCTGCACTGATTTGTTGAGAATTCAACAGGCTCAATCAGTGCTGATTAATCGAGTGCCAATGGTGCACTACAGGCTACAAAAAACCCCAAAAAAACCTGTGCATGACTTTTGGTAGCCAGTGCTGGTTGGCCTGCTGGGCCTTTATACTGCCAGCATGTTGTGCAGCCCTTTCTCTAACCTTTTGGCTGACATTCTAGTTCTGTTTCCACGTCTCTCTTAGCTTCTCACTTTCCATCATCCCCTCTGCAAACAAAGTGGAAAAAAAGCCCTTCAGACATCCAACTCTCACACTCCGACCTCAGATGGATGCCGGCAGGTAAACTGACAGTGATATCTGTTGCCACTGACAAATATTTGCCAGAATATTACCACCCACAATCATTCGTCATCAGGTTTGTTGGCTCTAATCCAGTAACCGGCCAAGCTGGTCACTGTCAAAGGAACAGTGTCTCTCTGATCCTGGTGTCTGGGGCGAGGGGACTGGGTTGTAGCTCAGGCCAGGACCTCACACACTCACCTAACCCCAGCGCTGGGAGAGCAAACAAAGCTTAGCATGAGAGCACACAGCCACCATTCAGCACTGAGGACGGCAAGTAAACTGTGAGGACCACACAAAAACACACTGCTACACTGCGGCTCTAGAGTAAAATAAGGGTAGCAAAGCATCACAATCAAAGATCATGGATGCTTACACTTGTGTAGTTGATATTGAAGCAAGTTTATACAGGCTTTATACAGTCTATATTTCCTTCACTGTTTCTTATATGGATAATGCTTCACTTGCTCTTCCTCAAGGGAGAACATGGCTACTCCACACAGACTCCACATTGTGAGGCAGATGTGATTAACACTACACCACTATGATGCCCTACTGAGTAATCAATAAATACTAAGTAACCACTGAGTAATCCATAGACAAAATTCAAAAATAAGTTCCCAAGTGGCACCATGACAAGATGCACCCAAGAGATTGTGAGTTTGAGCTCACATCTGTGGCTAAAAACCCATGAGCGTTAATTTGCTGAGCCCTGAGAGAAGGAGAGATGGCATGCACTTACACCCCTGTCACTTAAGACTTCACTGGCCAGTTGTCTGTGAACGCATGCATAGGAGGTTGCAGATAGTGCTTTCCTCCTAGTGTGTTACACCTTGGAGGAAGCATCTTCTTACCTTCACCCTCCCTGGTCAGTGGTGATCGTGCGTGATAGGGAAGCATCATTATGGGTGGGAATAAACTACAGCGGAAATTAGGGAGAAAATAGGGTCAAACAAATAAATACAAATCTATACGTGAAGCAAGCAACACCAAATAATTCCGAATAATATCCATGGTGTTCTCCATAGATAGTCCATAATATATTTTGAATAATCCATCAATATGAAATATTCCCCAGGAGGAATAAACCAGGCTTATATTTAGCCTATTTCATTCTTTCATTACCTTAAAATGGTAGCCGCAGACTTCCTTTTCCCTAACCTTGCCTAAAATAAGAGGATAAGAAGATAAGGTTGCCTGTATCTGGCAGGCTGCTCTAACTTACACAGCTGTTACAGCACACTGAGAATTCACAGCGATCCACCATTAATTTCAAAATACTCCCAGATTAAATATTAACTCAGCCAGCTGCAATGGTCCAGTGTAATACCTCTTTATTATCTTCAAGTCGAATAGAGACACAGGGAAAAAAGAAATGCTAGAAAAACAAACTCACAGGGCTTTTTAGTAAGAGCAACAGTATGCTTCCTCATTCATGCAGTTATCTTATCGACCAATCATGTGGCATCAGTATGATACATAAAATCATGCAAATACAGGTCAACGGTTGATTATTTCATTAACTGGGATTTTCATGCATAAAAGGCAGACACCTGTGTTTCACCTGTGGATAAAAGCATCTTGTTGATGTGTGAGGTCAATGGAGAGTAGCCAGACTGGTTCAAGCTAACAAAAAGACAAACAGTTACTCAGATAATCACACTGTACGGTTGTGGGGAACAGGAAACTATGAGATGGATGAGCTATGACATCAGGTTCCAGTTCTGTAAACCAAGAACAGGAAGCTGAGGCTGTAGTGAGCACAGGTTCACTAAAACTGGACAGCGGAAGACCAGAAAAACATAGTCTGGCCTAATAACTCTTGATTTTGCAAAGGTACACAGGTGGCTGGGACAGAATTTACATTTATGACATTTGGCAGACACCATTATCAAGAGCGACTTATATAAATAATCTTCATACAGTTGAGCAATTGAGGGTTAAGGTCCTGACAGTGGCAGTTGGTGTGTGCTGGGGTTGAGCCCCTGACCTTTAGCTCAGTAATCCAGAGCCTTAACCAGTGAACCACCACCACTTTGGCACCAACTGCATGGATCGATGAATCCTCCCTGCCTTGTGTTAGTAGTTTAGGCTGGTGGTGGTTGTGTAATGGTGTGGGGATGTCTTGGTATGGTTAAAATCTATCCAACATTGGTTAAATTCCATGATAACATGATAATGCACCGCATCACAATGCTAAAGGGCACTGGTGATTCAGTGGTTAAGGCTCTGGTTTACTGATCAGAAGGTCGGCAGTTTAAGCCCCAGTATTACCAAGTCCTTGAGCAAGGCACTTCACCCTCAAATGCTCAGTTGAATGAATGATAAAAAAAAAGAAAGTCACTCTTGATAAGTCTGCAAAATGCTGTAAATTTCTCAAACTGGTTTCAGGAACATGACAATGAGTTCAGTGTTTTTCAGTGACCTTCACTAGGTATAAATCGAAAAGAACACCTTTGTAATGTTGTAGAATGGAAGTTTCTCAGCATGAAACAGCTGCAGGAATTGTCAAACATGGACCAGAATCTCAGGGGAATATTTCCAAAAAAATCCATGCCATGAAAAGCTGAGGATGTTTTGGGAGGCGATACACAGTGTTACTGCAGTGGTCCAAATTAAGTGCCCAGTGAGTGTACCATAAGAAAACACTGAGCATCACATGCCCATTTCTAATTGGGTAAAGCATGTCTGTCTGAGAAACCACAAAAATAATTACCTCCATAAGTGATAACATGAATCCACTGATGTTATTATAAATGCTTTCAAAATTTTCATGGCTTTAATGTTGCCTTATTGATTTTGCTGCCTTCCTATTTGTAGTGTTGTTGTGTGTTTTGATTTACTACGGTGTGTTTTTTAATTTAGGCTAACCCAAAGCAACAAGATTATTTTGCCTCCATTCATTCACTGGCCCATCCCTCTATACAAAGAAATACACTCACTTATTTCCTAGCTGTGCATGTTCCAGGCTGTTAACAGTAATTACTTGGAGGATGGACCCATAACTATAAGCAACAGAGATCAATCTTTAAGAGGTACGGTACATTTAAAGTTAATTTATTCATTTTCTAAGCCACTTAATCCTAATAAGGGGCGCAGGGAGGCTAGCGCCCATATCAGTTGACTCTGGGCAAAGGGCACCCTGGACAGCTCGCCAGGTCATCGCAGGGCTGACTTGTTTGTGTATGCTTTTGGACTGTGAGAGAAAACCAGAGTACCCGGAGGAAACCCACGCAAGCACGGGGAGAACATGCAAACTCCACACAGAAACGCCCAAGACGGGGAATCAAACCCAGGCCTTCTTGCTGTGAGGCGGACGTGCTAACCACCGCACCAGAATTTAAAGTAAATGTGTTTGTTTTGTTTAGGAGCTGTAAATCAATGCTACGACTGTACTGGGATGAAACACATCGATGCCAAAGTTAATATTAACAAAACTGTTTCTAAAAATAATTTGCATCATCCCAAATTATGGGTCGAAAATGGCTCAAACGCTATCTACTGGCGATGCCCATGCTGAGGTAGAGTCGAGTGTTTGGTACATCTCTACACCATGAAGAATGTTAACACACTTTAATCGAGGTGGCCACCCCACACCCCACACATGAGTGGGAGTTTGTAAAACAGCTGTGGGTGAAGTTATACTTTAAGCCTCTCATTAATCTTCTGCTATGTTCTCACATAGCCAGTTGAGACTTGTGAACTGTGGCTGGGACTACCATGGCCATTCCTGCGAAACTTGGAGGCAGTCTGTCACAAATACAGGTAGAGCAAATTTGCAAATGAAGACCTGGTAGCTGGTTGGAAAAACAATGTTGTTAAATTGAATTCTTCAAATTTCAAAGCAACCAAAATTTCCAGGAATGGAAGCCTCAAGGTAGCTCTACAGCTTTCGAGTACTCTGACGGAAGTGCCGGGATAATGCCGGTTAACCCCAGGAAAACAAACATTTTTCTACTGTCGTCAAGAAATTTCAGCTAGAGAGACCAAAGAGGGTTTGGTGGGTTCCCCAGAGACCTAAATAAAAATTCTGCTACCAAAATTCAGCAGCTGAAGGACATATGGACCAAACCTCCATTCAACATGGCGCAAGACACCCACGCCTTGGACACACATACACACGCGTGCATACACACACACAGAGCGCAAAACTGTCCTTTTCCATCACATTATGAGAGAAATCTGAAAGAAGAATGATTTTTTTCAAGTGGTTGCTTTCTAGTCTGCTATAAATGGGTTCATTTTCAGCCACATGTCTGGAAACATGACACCGGACAAGACCAGATCAAAGCCAGACCTTATGATCTTGCTGATTACAGCTCGAGTGGCTCCTCCTTCTTCAAGGTTGCTTTCCTTCATCTTGCAAACGAAGGCTAACTGACACACAGCAGAAATAAAATGTCTACACTACACTGTTTTATGATGTAAAAAGGATGAAACCATGTTAATTCATGCCAGTGTTGGCTCCAGCCTCCCTGCACACCTAATAGGATTAAGTGGTTCAGCAATTGAATGAGTGAGAAGTACAGAGTCTGTAAGGAGACAATAAACTGACACATATTACTTAATTGTAAAGCTTCTTTTGTTTTTAATGCAGTACTTTCTCATTTGGCGGTGAGAGTCTACCACCTTAATAAATTGCTTTGGTATGTTTATTCCACTCTTCATTACAAAAATGTCCAGATTTATCATACTGTAACAGTGTAACATGGTGCATGGCCATTTCCAAGTCATTCAGCAGGTTTCTATTAGAATTTAGCTTTTAGCTCTGATTGGGCCATTCCCAAACCTAGATCTTCTTTTCAATCCATTTCTTTACTGAGCCGCTTTGGGTTGTTATTATGCTGGAAGGTGAATTTTTATGTATAACAGAGACCTGTAGATTTGGTCCCAAAAATTAGTAGTTCCTCCTAATTCTCTCTATATTGACTTAAGCACCAAGCTGAAGAAAAGCAGCCTCAGAACATGATGCTGACACCACCGTGCTGCAATGTTAGTATGATATTCTTTGGCTGATAAGCCGTCTGTGCATAAAACATATCTTTATGGCCAAAATATTCTATATTGGTTTAATTTGTCCATAACTAAGTGTTTCCATTACACAGTGATTCAGGTGGCAGTGTTTTTTTTTCTTTTTCTTCCAGGTGGCACTGTTTGTGTCTCCACACATTTTTGTAGGGTGTGACTCGTACTTATCAGGTATTGCTGCAACTCCTTTAGTGATGGTGTACAGTTGTAATTAAAAGTGTACATACACTGGGAGAATTTGTGATTATTTTTTCCAGAATTTTTGAGGCTCGTCTCTGTACTGTTTGGTGTATTGTAAGCAGGCTGCTTTGTGGCACTGGCCTAGTAACAGCTTTCTTCTGGCAACTCAACCATGCAGCCCATTTTTCTTCAAGTGCAGATCCTTCTCCTACCTATCAAAACATGCAGTGGTCTGTCAAGAGCCCAGGAACCTTTATACACACACACACACACACACACACACACACACACACACACACACACACACACACACACACACACACACTGATTACAAGCAAACAGGTCACAGGTGTTTCTGCCCTGCGATGGCCTGGCGAGCTGTCCAGGGTGTACTCTGCCCTCGCCCAGATTCGGCTGATATGGGCGCCAGCCTCCCCGCGACCCTAATCAGGATTAAACGGTTCAGAAAACGAATGAATGAAAGGTCACAGTTATGATGGTTACCTTTTGTAGCCATTTAAAGCCATGTATGTCAACTTGATTGTGTGATATCAGTCCAAAACTTCCATTTCATTTGATTAGTTTCTGTTGACATTATGATTTAAAAAGAGCAAACATGATTCCTTGATAATAAATGGCTTCACCCAACCACTAACCAAGAGTGAAAGAAAAGTTTTTGTATTATCATTCTTATTTTCTAAAAAAATGGCCAAAAAAAAAATCACAAGACTTTTGGCAGCCTCCTGAGTTTTCTTCTCCTCCTTTGGCCCATTATGCAGGGATCTCATGTTCCTGTGATGTCACTGTGGTGCCTCATTTTCTCCACTTGTTGACGATGGCCTTCATGATTTTCCATGCTATAGCTGATGTTTTGAAATTTCTCTTGATCTATACTTTCTGATAATGAAATCCCACACACCATGGATTCAGCAGTCAGACAGAACTAAAATCTAATTTACATAGCAAGCGAGAATGAGGAATGAGCGAAATGTCAGTGTTTGCCAATTTACTTCCTTTCTGTTTCTTAAGGGTGATTTTAAACATTTGAGAATGCCACAGCAGGCTCGTGTCCCAAAAAAACTGCTGTAGTGACAAAAGTGACAGTTCAGCCACAAAGAAGCAGCACAGTGACGTAGTGGTCTTGCAAGAAGGTCCTGGATTCGAGTCCTGGGCTCAGTGATGGTGTTTCTCCACCACTCAAAGGCATTTAATATTAATTTTTGGCCTTGTCCCTTGTGCACAGATCTCTCCAGACTCTTGATGATATTATATACTGTAGATGATGTTATATTTAAAGTCTTCACAAATTTTACGTTGCTGTTTTTTGCAGATTGGATAACCTCAGCCTAGATGCTCTCCTGATACCTAGTCATGTTATTTACTGGTTGCAAAATATCCAAAACATTTCAAAATGTTCTTTAAGCTGTTTCTTTTTAGTACCACTTACTTTTCAAGCCTTTTGTTCTTTCTGTTCCAAGTTTTTTGATATGTGTTCCATTTAATGTAGTGTTAGTTAATATCTTTCTCTTTCTGATGTGAATAAAATATGGGTTTTTTTAGATTTCTAAATCTGCATTCTTTTTTTATTTACATTTTGTAATTTTTGGAATTGGGGTTGAACAAGTTCTATTATGTAAGTTTATTCTATTATGTCAGCAGCTGATACTGATTTAGTAGCAAACCTGTTTATCTTATCTGTTCTAGTGATCACAAACTAGGTAACGCGACATCAACTGTGGAACATTCACTATGTGGAACATTTCAACTCATTACACTTGGATAAATTATCAGAAATGTCCCTAAAGGATATAAGATTGTCATTTGGACACTAAAAAGTAGACCTGAAGCATAAAAATCCACTTAAGTCTTGCTTTTATGGACATAATATGCGCTTAAAGTGCCACCGGTGTAAATTGCTGCATTGATTCTAATGGAATTCTATCTGTAGCAAAAGACAGCTTTCAGACGGACGACTAAAAAACGCCTCTGGTGTAAATTGGCCTTAGGACGACTTCAAGAGAATTCCACAGATATACACCTGATCTTTATTCAAGATTCTTTCCTTAAAACTTTTGCTGGTTTGTTTCTTGAATTTGTCTGTTCAATCTGGAAGAAGTTTTGAAATGAATTATCTTGTTTTGTTATCTAATTTTGGGGCGACACGGTGGCTTAGTGGTAGGCAAGTCCGCCTTACAGCAGGAAGGATCATGGGTTTGAGTCCAGAGCTCGGGCGTTTCTGTTTTTACTTTGCATGTTTTCCCCGTGCTTGCGTGGGCTTCCTCTCGGTACTCTGGTTTCCTCCCACAGTCCAAAGACATGCATATTAGGCTAGTTGGCTGTTCCAAGTTGACCCTAGGTGTGAGATTGAATGTGAATGGTTTTGTATGCGTCGCTCCACAAGGGTCTGGCAAGATGTTCAGGGTGTACCCCGCCTTCGCCCAGTGTCGGCTGAGATAGGTTCCAGCCTGCCCGCAACCCAGGATTAAGCGGTTTGGCAAATGACTAAGTGAATGACTGAGTATACAGTCACATATACAGACAAAAAGTAAACTGTGCTGGAAATTGAAGAAGCAAAAAAAAACAAAAACGCAATCATGCAACACTTCTATATTTTGCCTAGTAAGCAGATAGCACAAGAAACATAAAACACTGGATACGTAGATGAGTAAAATGAGCTTAACACGCAACAGACGTGTTACACCTGATTTTACAGTGCTTGCAAAAGCCGTTGTGTGAATGTGAAATGTTAATCTCTAATTCAGAACGGCAGACACTGTGCTCACACAATTAGTAGCACTGCGTTTCCAGCGCTAATGGAGAAAGACAAGAAGAGCAGTAAAAAGTCAGACATAACAGCTGTGCAGTTTCCTTTTAAGCACTTAATCCACCGTTAATAAGGGGATGAATCAAGATAAAGGTATGGAAAAAGGGTACGACATATACTGATGGGGATAATCCGAGATCAGTGTATGAGTAATGATATGGAGACAGGTTAAAAAAACAAGCCTAGAGATGATACCAAGAATCAAATCTAGGAACTAGAGGTTATATCAATCATCACTCCAGCACGACCGAGACCAAAATTTAAACCAGGAATCTACATTTGGTACCATGACACAGATGTATGAACTGTATGATCCAATTAGTCAAGTAAGAGCAGAATGAAATGATGTCATTAAAAGGTCAAACATGAGGAGCTTGTGCGTGGTGTGATCTGAGACAGAAAGCATTAACGTAATTAAAGGCTTACTGTCCCCTACATCTATAATGATCTCACACCTCACTAGAGCGAAGTGTCAACTACAAAGCCATCACCTGGATAGACATTACTACACTGTTACACACCTATTATATCTCTTATATAGCTTGTACAGTAGAGCATGGACTGACACACAGATTTAAGATCAGCATCATCATTATCATTATTATTATTATTATTATTATTAATATTATCATTATGATTGGGCGGCACAGTGGTGTTGTGGTTAACACGCCACCTCACAGCAAGACGGTCCTGGGTTCGAGTCCCAGTCTCGGCTCAGGCGTTTCTGTGTGGAGTTCGCATGTTCTCCCCGTACTTGCATGGGTTTTCTCTGGGTACGCTGGTTTCCTCTTACATTCCAAAGACATGCCCATTAGACTAACTGGTTGTTTCATATTGCCCCTAGGTGTGAGTGTGAATATCTGTGTGTGTTGGCCTGTAATGGTCTGGCGAGGTGTTCAGGGTGTACTCCGCCTTCATCCAGAGTCGACTGAGATAGGCTTCAGCCTTCCCGCGACCCTAATGATAGGATTAAGCAGTTCGGCAAATGAGCAAGTGATTATTATTATAAAGTTGACAGCTGACAGAAAGGGTTGTACCAGGAACAGCAAAGCATTTTAAAATAAATACAACCACAACAAATTCCCAGGGGTTCAGTGAGTCCCTTCTCTTTAATCGTGGATTGTTATATTCTATCACATGCACTTCTGAAAGTTACTTAATTATTTTCCGTAAGGTGGCTCGTTGAGTAAGAAATGAGCTTCAGACTTGCATTGCTTTTCTATTTTTTTGTTTACTGTCTGGTCCAATTAATTGTGTGAATTTTTTTTTTAAATGCCAAAAAAAGAAGGAAACCGTTTACTGACAAGTGGACAAATAAGTGTGTGTTTGTTCTTCACTCATCCAAAGAACTAGTCAAAAGTATTAACCTCATCATCCTCATCATCTTCATCATTATCATCATCTTCTTCTTCTTCTTCTGCTTGATCCGGGGTTGGGTCGCGGGAGCAGCAGACTAACCAGTGAGGTGCAGACGTCCCTCTCCCCAGCCACATCCTCCAGCTCTTCCGGGGGGACACCGAGGCGTTCCCAGACCAGCTGAGAGACATGGTCCCTCCAGCATGTTCTGGGTCTACCCCGGGGTCTCTTCCCGGTTGGGCATGCCAGAAACACCATTCCAGTTCGGTGTTCAGGAGGCATTCTAATCAGATGCCTGAGCCACCTCAACTGGCTCCTCTCAACGCGGAGCAGTGGCTCTACTGCAGACTCTTCAAGCAAGGAAGGCTGAGCTTTACATTCTTTTTCTGAGGGAGAGCTCCGCCACCCTGCGAAGGAAGTTCATTTTAGCCTCTTGTATCCGTGATCTTGGAATGCACCCTCTGTGTTTGAAATGAGGTGCTGCCTCAAGTAGAGGAGTTCAAGTATCTTGTGGTCTTGTTCATGAGTTAGGGAAGGATGAAATGGGAGATCGACAGGAGGATCGGTGCAGCCTCTGTAAAGCGGAGCTTGTACCGGTCCATTGTGGTGAAGAGGAAGCTGAGCCGAAAGGCAAAACTCTCAAGTTACCGGTCCATCTACATTCCTAACCTCACCTGTGGTCACAAGCTTTGGATAGTGACTGAAAGAACAAGATCGCGGATACAAGAGGCTGAATTTAAGTATTGACCTTGAGTGCTTTGCGATGGCATAGCGAGCTGTCCAGGGTGTACTCTGCCCTCGCCCAGAGTCAGCTGAGATGGGCGCCAGCCTCTCCGCGACCCTAATTAGGATTAAATGGTACAGAAAATGAACGATGATGAAAAAAACCAACCACTTTCAATTCATGTGGCTTACATACAGAACTAACATAACTATCTAGGAGTCCATTACTGATAGTTAAGGATTAAAAGTGCTACTGTTATGGGCACTGAATCGTGCTAACTGCTTATCTGGACCTTTACACACAAGGAACTTTCTTTCACTAGATGGTCCCTGATTGTATTGAATACCCCTGGTATCAGCCTCTGGAGTCAAAGATCATGCGAGCATACTTCCGGTCTTTTCATCTCAGTCCTGATTGTGCTTTAGATAAACGTACCTCTCTACTGACCCGCATGATTATTTTACTCCAAGCAAAATGATGAATTCATTTTTTTTTTTTTAACCAAAACTAAGACTCTCCTTCAAAAAATGACCAACCTACCACCTTTCAAAGATTTACCATCACCCCTCATTTGCTTGCATTTATGAAAGGCCGCTTTTCCCTCCAATTTAAGGCTTTAATCTGACTCCAAATCCAGCAGTGCCCTGAGACAGTATAATAAACATCTGGAAAATGCCGATGTGCAGAGAGATTAAAAAGAGACAGAGAAGGGTTGCACACAATTTTCACAACATAAGGCAACAGATAAGAGTTGTACTGCATGTGCTAGGTGCACCCGCCAAAATTCTTCTGAATACTTTACTCTGTAAGGCTTTCCTGGTACAATTCCTTGAAATTATTTTTTTCAGACTTCAGACTTCTTGTGTGGTCATTCTTAGCATCAGTGATAATATTTCTCATGATCATTGGTAAAGGTAAATAAATTAAACAAAATATTGCAAATATGTCTTATGACATCATTTGTAAATCAAGTGACCCCCACATGGGCTTATATATCCATATCATGGGAACTTATTTTGGAAAAAACTGAATAGTAGTCAATGGTGATAAATATTTTTAACAGCTTCCTGACAAACTTTCTTGACTTCCAAAATTTTTTTTTTTTTTTTTTTTGAAATGTGGAAAACAGCCCATTTCAAATCGGATACAAAATAAACTGTCTCCAGCCAATGAGACTATTCTTTTTTTTCCTGAAATAAGGTCCCATGATGCAGAATCACTTAAGTCTTTTACGTGATCACCTGATTTCATTCATTCCTTTCATTTATTTGCCAAACTGCATTACCCTAGTAGGGTCGCGAGGAGGCTGGAACCTATCTCAGGACAGGGTACACCTTCAACAGCACACCAGTCTATCGCAAGGCCAAAACACACACACATACACACACAAACAAACACTCAGACGTGGGAGCAATTTGGAACAGCCCATTTGCCTAACATGGCAAAAATGGTCTAGTGAGCTATTCAGGGTGTACCCCACCTTTGCCCATTGTTAGCTGGATTTTTTTATTTTTATTTTGCTGTACTGTATTAATCCCGCAAGGAAAATTATTGCCTCTGCATTTAACCCATCCTAAGTGAGTACACACACTCGGAACAGTGGGCTGCCACGCACACATTGCAGTGCCTGGAGAGCAGCTGGGGGTTAGGTGCCTTGCTCAAGGGCACTTCAGCCATGAATGTGGAGGAAGGGAAGGTGCAGCTCACTCCCCCCCCACCACCACACATTTTTCCTGCTGGTTCGGAAATCAAACCAGCGACCTTTCGGTCCCAAAGCCACTCCTCTAACCATTAGGCCATGCATCCCCATGACCCTAGTAGAATTGAGCAGTAGGATGAGTGAGTGAGAAAATTAGCATAATGTGCATGTCACTGAGTTTTGGGAGGAAACCGGAGTACTCCAAACAAAAACGTCCTCATCATGCCCGAGTCTCAAACCGAGGACCTTCTTGCTGTAAGATGAACATGCTAACTACTCCGCCACCATGCCACCCGCATGATTTTTCCTTTATAGTGTTTATATATTTATTACACACTTGTCATGACTAGGGCGGCACGGTGATGTAGTGGTTAGCACATCTGACATCACTAGTTCTTGGTTCAAAACCAGCAGCAATTCAGTAATGAACTCACACGCAGGGTGTCTTCGGTGTCAGAAAATTTTGGCTCAGTTAAAGATTAGGCAGCTTTCCAGAGAAACAAGATGTCTGTATTAACCAGGTTCGAAAAGAGCAAAAACACTTTAGGATCAAATGTGTCATACAGTAACATACAGTATAGTAAGCAGCAAATAATCTTAATCTTTTACTCAGTAATATTAAAAAAGATTAACTTTTATAAAACTGTCCACTTCTCCACTGCAAATATGAGCCGTCTTATCAATTCAATAAAAACTCACAATGTTTTACTGAGACGGAGTGAAGCTAGAAACACAGAGGCACCCACGCGAAAAACCTCGCAATAACTGAGTTAAAGCTGAGGAGTTAAAAAGGAGGATGATGAGAAAGATGCATTAGCTGCAGATGAGGATTTGAGCAAAAAAAAAAAAAAAAAAAGTACATTAAAAGCTCAGGACAGAGCAGAGAATTAAGATTGAATATAAACATACAGACTGTGGTGTATATACACGGTCTATAGGTGTATTCCACACACCCACACACACAGGTCCCAGACTAATGGCTTAAAGTAGATTAAATAAAACCCTCACTCACACATTTTGCTGTCTGTATAGAGGCCATGGAGACTACATTCTGCATAATTCAATTCAGGCCTCCATTAATGGTGGATCTCCCAGCCTGGGGTACTCCTCCCTGCTGGCACTGCACGCTCGCCCCATAGATGCGTTTAATGTGATAATTATCTGTCTTCCCTCTGCCCTCTCACTGGTGTAAGCTGTGCAATCTCCAGGGAAAACAACACCAATTACACAACTATACAGCTGGGAAAGGTTCTGATTATACAAATGAATGAATGAATAAACCAATAAATAAATAAAGAAAGAAATATTTACCCAATGCCAGCATCTGTTACAAGAATGAATTTATTAATTTGTTTAATTTTTAAAAGCTAATGCTTCGCAAGTTGTCTGAATCCTAACAAGCTGAAATAAACTCCGACAGAGATATCTACATAAATTTTTTTTAATTATTTTTAATAGCAAATATTTTGGAGATAATAATATACATTATTTATACATCAAGTTACTCACTGTTCATTACCTCCACCAAGGTAGACACCAAGGTAGACAATGTGTCACCAACCCACATGGGCCACCATATTACTCTCCAATCGCTTCTGTCCAGCTACAGCTACAGCCACACAGACCAAAGGTCATCACCAGAACAGAATCAGCACCCAAATTGTTCGTAATCAGTTATGGGAAGCAGATTTACACAACCAGCATCCAAGTTGTGAACTGGTGCTGATATCTGCTCACTGGAACATGTTTCTGCAACGGGCAAAAACACACCTAGGCTGGGAAGCCCTTAGATGGAACAAGGGATGGTAGAGTGTGATTCTGGTGATTGACAACTTGTCCACTGGCTTCTGACCTTCGCAGACAATTGTGCTTTGGTGCTGATAATAATTCTCATTGAACATTAGGTAGAGGTATACAGTATATGCATAACTTTTCAATAGAGGGGGTCCAGTGTTTCTGTGAATAGTGATGAAGCATAGCATAAAAAAACCCTCTACTATCATAATCTTTCCATACAACATATCTTCCCAAGAATCAAATTCACACCGCCAGGAGCTGAACACACTTTCATTTCACACCCATAATGCACTGGGTCACTTTCATAGATTCTATTTTAATGTATGTTTTACCTGAGAGGGTTGCAAGCCCCCTGCAGGACCCGTTCTCTCAGACATTAACTGAAGACTAAGGGCCCAACAGGGGCAGCTTGGTGGGGCTTGAACCTTCAACCTTCTGATCAGTAAGCCAGAACCTTAGCCACTGAGTCACCATTGCCCTTGACGAACATCTATGAGCTGAACACAAGCAAAGAAAACTGCAAAAGAGGCTCAGAATCTTTGGGACTGGAGATTTTAAGGAAATCAGACTCCACCCCAGAGAAGTGCAGTGATGATGAAACAAGATGCTGAACAAAAGCTTGAGCAGTGTTTAAGGATGTACATACTGAAAAATAGACTCCCACTAGGTGGAACGATTGTCCCGACTTCCCAGCTTGTACCATTTCAAGCAATAATGGGCAGCAGCAGGGAACGCAAGTGACAGGCATTTAAAACGAGGATACAAAAGAAGAACAGTGGGTCAATCTAACTCAGTGGTGTTACATGGCTCGTTACTAAACCACTGCGCTCGCTACTAATCAAGCAAGAAATAATACTTTTGAAATAATATTATTCAATATAAAAGGTTGATTAAATGCTTTAAGGAGACAGACAAATGGAAAAAAAACAACGCATATCATTTTCTTTTATGTGTTTTTGAAATAAAGTGTGACATTTACATGTGGATTTGTCCCTGGAGGAGTAAAGCGATAGCGGCAAACCGAGCGTAAGCTTCGCATCTAAACTTCCAAGTGTTTCATTTACCGTTTAAAGGGCAGGCGCAACGTTTCCACCCAAAACTTTGAAAAGTTCAAGCTAGTATTTTGGATGGAATTACACAGCTTTCAGTGGCTTGTGGCTGAACGAGCTGTGTGTGGTTCACGAAAACTAGTTTTATAAGACACCGTAAAAAGATTTGAAGGAACACGCTTCTGATCTCAGACATTACCCCACAACAATAGGAGGCATTATTACATGGAATTCTATTTTATTTATCATTTTAAGTATCGTAGACTTTACATGACTATTCATATTTTTATGCAACACTAACCTTTCAGTGCTGTATAAAGCGTATAATCCCGTTTTTTTCTTATTACTCAGGAAATAAAAACCAAGGTGAATGAATTATACAAGCACTCGTATGTGTCATGTCCAAATACATGAGATACTTCCTTTCATGAACGGTCATACATTTTTAAAAAACCTTATAATGCAAAAATGATGCCCAATTATTTGAAGTTTATCCTGGTTTACCAAACATCATCAGAGTAGAATTAAAAAAAAAACACAGAAAATTGCTCTGTCCTACCTGCCACTTCCATAAAACATTCCTATATACTTCTGTAAAGATTTCTCTTGAGTTTGCTTCATGGTGGTTGAGTTGAGCTAATGAAGATGTAGCGCTAGGCGCATTCTCTCAGAGACTGATGTACCTCTTACAGCACTTACTGCTAATCTGCATGCGGCCAGGCGACTGCTACAGCCACAGCTGCAATAATGAAGTCTGCTGAGGTGAAGCTTAAGGGACCTTACTACAGTACAATCTATTATACTTACCTCTACAAAAAGCAAAGAGACGCTCTTGCAGTGAGTGTGCACTTTCTCTGCTTCTACAAAGAGCGGCTTTCCTTTAGTACATTTTAGGCCTGCAAATTCTTCTGGAACAATAGTACACAATAATATTTCAAAAGGGAAAATTAAACCCAAACTTAATAAATGCCTGCATACATCATATATGTCTTTGCACATCAAAACACACTGTCATTACAATCTTCTTTATGAAGAAAAAAAACCAAGTAATAAATCTGCACACAATGTACTGTGAAAAGTGGCATGTGAGTCTTGTGTATCTGGCGGTAAAAACGGTAAAAAAAAAAAAAAAAGTAATTTGCATATGAATAAATGGTGGGTTATACTAGTCGTTCATGTAAATGAGCAAATGCTTGTCTGATGTATGTAAACAGAAGATCATATAATATGTAGTTGTGCAAAGTTTTATTTTATTCATAAGTTCACTAGTTTATATCTGATTTGTTAGTTTAATATCTGTATCCTGTTATTTTTGCCATTATCTTGCCTTATATGAACTGATGAATTCACGACCCTATTCTCGCACTTTCGCACACTTGCTAATGCAAACTATCAAACAGAATTTAAAAGACTGCAACTTCGAAATGTAAGTAAAAATTACCTGATAATAAAAATATACACATGTTCATGTGTAACAGGAGTGTTTGGAAGGTTTGCCTTTCATGTCACTTTTTAAAAAAATTCGTGTAAGCAGCCACAGAGGTGTCAATGTTTTTGAGCATGTTTAGTTTTCCTTGAGATTAAACTTGTAAAGTGCTGAGCACCTAACAACAAGAAAACAGATGAGAAACAACCAATGACATCTTGAGAGGAAATGTAGTTTATTTGCTATAAAGTGCAGCAGATCCCTGAATCCAGAATCATCATCTCTCTAGCAAGTTGCACCCACGTTACAACATGTTTACACTACTAATCTCAATTCTTTGGCAAGCTGAAAACTAAAGGGACAACACACAAGCACGCACACACAAATCAGTGATAAGAACCAAAATGTCAGACAGGAACGTATGGTGTGCTTTCACATTTTTCAATGATTACAAGGTTTTAGTAAGGGAAAGGAAGAAAGAAGGAATCATAAGTATAAACACAAATGCAAGACGTCATTTCACAATGTTTCAAGAACACCAACCTGGTGACTTGCACCGGGCACAATAGTAGTAATACTTCTGAGCCTTGTAATCTAAAATTGGATGGTGTGCTTACTGTATATATGGTACACACTATATGTAATCTTATTGTTACAGCAAAGGGATCTGGAATTGGATATTCAAAAAGTAATATGATGATCAGGGTCCACAAACCTCTGGCCATATACTGTACAAGTTATAAAAAGTTATATAAACTTGCAGGTCCATGACAGAAAATTAGGCAAATTCCTAGGACAGTCATTGGTGTGTCACACAAAACTCACTTATCGTGTGGCAGAAAATGCCGAAATTGATCCTTGTCATGGAGTTTTGAACATTTTGATCAACTTTTTTCCGTCTCGTACATAATTCTCCATGTCAGGTCCACTTGCCGAGGATTTCCGACAAAGTTGACTATAGAAGGCTGGGGTTTGCTAGTCACTGCCATAGACATGACGAGCTCCCTGCTCACCAGCTGATATTGTGGGATCCTGAACATGGCAAACAAAGTCCTGGACAGCCGGCGCAAACCCTGCTGGACACCTTGATGATAGATGCTGGGGCGGTCAACACTGCCGAGCTTGCTGCCTGCAGGCTAAATCGAGAAGCCTGGGCTTCAAGGTGTGCAGCTCAGCTTAGGCCACCCAAATGAATGAATGAAGTTATCAAGTTGAATGAATGAAGGTTATATTTAAATAGTCATTTTCAATTCAGTTTTGCAGCTAATAAATATATAGAGTTCAAGGTTTCCAGCTTTGGGGACATGACTCAGCTTTCATTTATATGACAGAAGGGCATAAAATTATAAGAAAAATTGGGGGGGAAATTATTTATAGAGTCCTGATACTTACAGAACCGCTATACAAAACGAATCAGTACTTAGGTATTGTGTTGTATCAGGTGGTCCCTGGTGATTCCCATCCCTATTTAAAAGTGAATAAACATGGCCGTAAAGTGCATTCTTTTCATAGTTATTTGATTACAGGACAGTATGCTGTCCTGGTAATTTTGCCATTCAAAGTAATTCATTCACTCTTAATGCTGCCTACTGACATTGTGGTTGTCCAAAGTTTTAAACCAGAACATCAATGACGTAGTGCTCATCCAGCACCCATACAAGACAAAATGATGCCATTTTCAGCAAGTGTAGGTTTTTGACTATATATTTACAGGGACAAGAATCACAGAATTTTATTAATGTGTGCTGTACTGCATTTAATAAATGTATTTATGAGAGCAAAAGTGATGGGAAAATTAATCCGCCAGGTCGAAAAAACGAAACTGGGGAAATGTGTGTTAAGACCTGTGGGAACAGAAGTGAACAGAAGCTGATCACTGTAATCGCCCACCTAGCTCGCCTAGACGAAGCAAACAGAATTCGAATCAGTCAAGAAACAAAGGAGAAGAAAGTCCATCCATCCATTGTCTAAGCTGCCTAATACTAATTAGGGTCTCGGGAGGATGGCGCCCATCTCAGCAGACTATGGGCCATAGCAGACTACACCCAGAACAGGCCATTGACGGGCCAAGAGAAGAAGGTCTTTTTGTGATTTGGAAAAAGTTTGCATAATTATTGAAATTTTTAATTCTGTGTAGAATTGTAGGCGGCCACACCTAGCCCTATAAGATAAAACAAACAAAACTGATCAAGAGATAAGGGAGAAGAGGCATTTTTAAAAATTGTGGATGGAAGCCCGAACAAACAGACAGACAGATGAACAGACAGACGCCGCATCACCATGGCATAAGTTCTTGATGAGCTAAATACAAAACTCTTATGTAACTGTTATGTCTTGTAGTAGCTAATTGAACTCATTTTTTTCAAAGCATGTGCAGCCATGTCTCTCTGGTCTGAAAAGTCAAATTTTGATCAAATTTGAATTAGACCCAAATTTGGGCTTACTAGGTTTAGCACCATCATTTTCCCAACTTTGATGTATTTTGATCACAGGAGATGTCCAAATGTACAGAAATGTGCAGCTCACGACAACTTGCTGCTCACACACAAACTGATGTGCTGGATTTACTCGAGGGTTTTTTCTTTAGAAACACAAGGGGATTGTGCGAAAAACATCTCTCACTGGCACAACCTTCTTTCACTGACCTGACACAGAACACACACAAACACACACTGCCTGTTTGAACATCACAGCAAATATGAAAGCCAAGCTTCTGTGAAAATCTGTGAAAAAAATGTGACTGAGCTTTAACACTCTGAAGAGTCTTCCATCCTCTTTTAACACTTCCACTGCACAGAGCAGCAGGACGGCTCCCTGAAGCACTGCCACGTCACTTTCATTCCTCCCTTCGTCCTCACACTGATGCCCATAGAGAGGAAGAGGAGAGACTAAAGGAGGAAGAGGATCTGAGGCTCCTTTATGAGCAAAACAACACTACTAAACATCCTAAGATTCACCCACCTCCGTATAGTAAAAAGAAAATAAACAATAAAATCGTGAGAAATAAAAACAGGAGTGGAATAAACTGTGTAGAAGAGGCGAATTGAGTCCAAATGAATAATTATCATAGATAATGGACAGAGTTAATGTTATCGGGGATAGGTAGAATCACAGTTACATGTGTATGGACAGAAAAACGAACACTGCACTCTTATTGTAACACAAAAGTAAAAAGTGAATGCACCATGCACACACCACCATGCTTCTATTTACTGCTTTCTACAAACTGCACTATACTCTCCTCTCCTTTCTCACATCACGACCTCTCACTACACCTTCTCCTGGCCACAAGAACTTCTCGGGTCACCCAGAATTTTAAAACAAGGCTTCATGATTTTTTTTTTTTTCTTAAAGGGTTAAATAATAAAAAGTAAGAAGAGGAGATAAAAAGAGGAGTCGAAATGAAAGCGAGCGAGAAGGACAGAAAGAAAGAAAAAACAGAAAGAGAAGAGAGAATAAAAGGAAGGTTGGAAGGTTAAGGAGAGAGAAGAGAAATAAAGAAAAAAGAAAGAAAAAGATAGATAGAAAGAAAGAGAAAGAAAGAAAAGGAGCGATAGAGAAGGAGAAAAAGATACAGAAAGAAAGGATGAAAAAAAGATGGAAGGAAGGGAAGAAGGAAGGAGAGGGATTCAAAAGAAAGTAAGACACAGCATGAAAGAAAGAAAGAAAGAAAGAAAAAAAGAAAGAAAAGGAGTGACAGAGAAGGAGAAATAGATACAGAAAGAAACGATGAAAAAAGGAGGGAAGGAAGGGAAGAAGGAAGGAGAGGGATTCAAAAGAATGTAAGATAAAGAAAGAAAGAAAGAGAAGGAATCAAGGAAGGAAGAAAGGGATTTAAAAGAAAGAGACAAAGAAAGAAAGAAAGAAAGAAAGAAAGAAACGGGAAGAAAAAAGGAGAAGAAAGAAAGAAAGAAAGAAAAGGGAAGACACAGAAAGAAGGAAGGAAGGAAGGAAGGATGAAACGTGTGCCTACCTGGCACGGTGACTCTGGCGGCGCGGCTGATAATAGTGCCCTGGTTATCGATGGAGACCACACACTGGTACACGCCCTCATCTGGTTTGTTTTGAGCAGAGTGCTCCACGATACTGATGAACAGGGAACCGTCGGGAAGGAGATGTCTGCGCTCGTCGGCTGCCAGGTTGAGGAACGTCCCGTCCTTCTTCCACTCCACTCTCACTGGAGAGTCGCTTACCACCGAGCAGTCCAACACGGCAGACGCACCCCACACAGCTAACAAATCCACCGGCTCTACTGAGAAATGCAGCAGAGTAAACGGCCTCACCGCAGAACCTGAAGAAACATGACAACAGATGTGAGAGGATCACTGAAACGCACTGGAAGCACATCTGTGTCTCCCAGCAGCAATCAGAGAAAAGTCAGAATTACTTGAACTTCTTTAAACAGGAAAGTCAAAGGTCACTGGTTTCTGTTGAACGGTTAACAATCTCCATATTCACCTTATTTGAGGCTTCCATACACACCTATTTCTGTAGAATGATGGACATTAATATAATTACATTCGATTTGTTGCATAACTTAAGAAAAGGGAAGAAAACAGTGTGTTGTTCAAATGATAATCAGACTAATTATCTGCATCAGCGGAGTGGCGCATAAACAATTACAGCAAAACACTTTGTAATGGAACAAACAGGCCGTTTCACATTTTCATTACGGAGAAGACTTCCTCCAGTGGCACGGTGCAGTAGTCGTGAGTATGTAAGCCTCACAGCATGAAGGTCACAGCATGAAGCTCAGCTTAAATGTTTCTGTATGGAGTTTGCATGTTCTCCCTATGCTTGAGTGGGCTTCCTCTGGGTACTCCAGTTTCCACCAACAGTCCAAAAACATGCACATTAGCTAACTGGCTGTTTCGAATTGCCCCTAGGTGTGAGTGTGACCGCAAATGGTTGTGCATATGTGTTGGCCCTGCAATACTCTGGCAAGCTGCTCAGGGTGTACCCTCCCGTCAACCAGTGTTGGCTGAGATAGGCTCCAGCCTCCCTGCGACCATTTTAGGATTAAGCAGCCCGGCAAATAAGTGAGAGTGCGAGCAAGTGAGACGACATCCTTTTCTGGCTCAGGTAAAGCATTCTACAGATAACAGGGTCACTATTGTTTCTTGTCCTCCTTCAACTTGGTCATCTGACATCTAATTAAAGGCATTTCGTTTATTATACAGGATAATTTTAACTGTTTTTCTCGGCAGGGTCTCGGATGCGCAGCTTCACCCAAAGATTCCTGCCAAATCTTTTAAAGCCTCGACAGAATCCATCAATATGACAGAACAATACTTGCGTTTTTTTCCCCCTTCCGTAGTGAGTATCATTAAAGATCCAAGGAAGTCAAAAAAACACAGCATTTGGAATTTTTAAAGAGGCAGCCTTGCGGCAGCGAGCTCTCACTCAGATTTGGACCTACTTACTCTGCCAATGGGAATTTTCCATTCAAATCCTTTAAGCTAGGACTAGGCTTGATCTCTGTGTGCTACAGAATACCTAAGCTCTGCAAATGTGGAAAAAATGGGAACGGCTTTGTGTGCGGGATCAGTAGAACAAATATCTTAGATTGATCTAGACGGGCAAGCTGGGGATTTTCTAACCAGCTTAAACAGAGTTGAAAAACAAGCTAATGCATTCCTGTAAAATCCTCCAGAAATGTTCATTCCAGTAACAGTGCAATGATGAACAATAATGGGAAGGGTAGTGCTATTTTATAATCTAGTATTAGAAAATATAGGGAATCCCATCACAGTGGATTAAGCAGTCGTGGCGTAGGGGGCGTGGTCGATCGGCAGTTTGTGAATCGAGATTGAAGTCAGGAGAATAAGTGGTGAGGATCATCCTGCCCCTGGAGGTGATTTAAGTTCTTTGCTTTAATGAGAGACAATGAATGAGGAGATAACAGGGGAAGACGAGAGTGAGTGCAAGAGAAAGACCTGAGTTGTAAGCCACACAATGATCTGCTTGTATGTGAAAAAAAAGGAAATTAATATGTTGAAAACCAACGTCTAAACTGATGAGTGTTGTGCTCATGTATTAGTTTGGAATGAAACGTTGCTTTTCCCATAACTTACTTTTTTGGGGGGGACAAATGCAATAAATAGGGCAGCGGTGATGTAGTGATTAGCACGTCTGCCTCACAGCAAGAAGGTCCTGGGTTCGAGTGGTCCGGGGATTGACGAGGGCGTTCCTGTGTGTACTAAACTCTGAATGAGTAGGCTAAACACACACCATTAGCCACACTGCTCTTAACATAAACAAGGGTCGGTATGGTGGCATAGAGGTTGGCCTCTGAACAAGAAGGTCCTGGTTTTGAATCCCGGGCTCAGGCGTGTCTGTGTGGAGATCGCATGTTCTCCTAGTGCTTGCATGGACTTCCTCTGGGTACACCGGTTTCCTCTTACAGTCCAAAGACACACTAACTTGGCTGTTCCAAATTGCCCCTTGGTGTGCTACTGTGGTACTGGGTCCGGAACCCGAACATCTTTCAATGTTTGTAGCATATACTTTCAGAGAGAAAGGACATGGGTGGTGGCCATTTTCTGCGCCTGTGAGAGTTTTTTCCATCCATACAAGCATTTTACAGCTAGCACGGAGAGCTGCATCTCCCCAGCAGAGCTTTCGGATAGCAGGTGTAAGCATCAATTTCTGGTTCCTTTTTTATTTGTAATTTTTTTGGAGTGTTGTTACAAAAATGCCATATAACAAAAATAACTTATTAAACCTAATAATTCCTCAGCCTTAATGCACTGAACTTATCTTGCTTAGTTAATATACACAAGTCTTGGTCTGGAATTTCCTTGTACTGACCTCACACTTGGTTAATAAAAGGTATGTAATGGTCACATGATAACTAATGTTGGTGTATTGTTTTGATGTATTGGGTATGTTGCTGTTCAGATCCTGGAACACATAGTAACAGTTGTAAAAGGCTTTTTGTAGACACCGGTTGTGAATTATTTTAACATGATATTCAATAAACTAATTTGTTCATGACTGTTTGACTGAAGGACTCAGAAGAAAAATCAAATCATAACCTTTCTTCTTTCACTCCTAATCAGTATATTTGTTAACAAGCTCAAGTGTTACACTAACATCCAACTTCTCCTCCCTTGAAGCAGCATGAGAGCTATCACGAGAATCCTGTGCCTCTAATCCTGTGCCTCCTGATTACCCATGACAGCGTGGACTTGGCATGGCAGCCGAGCATATGGCTTTGGAAAGGCTGTATTTCACAGAGGGGGGACAGGCCAATCTATCCGGGGCCAACACTGATGGTGCAGTAAGGGATATGACTGTGCATCCTTGACCTCAGAGCAGTGAGACAGCTAGAAAATAAGGCTGTCAGCTTGATGAGTATGAACCGTTGCTCTCTGTCCACATGCTCGAGAGCAAAAAATATCCACTTTCGAAACAGCCTCAGTCAGCTTAACCTCACGCAACTGTTAGGAGAACATCACAGGAAGATGAATAGTTCCAAGGGACAGAGAGTGCAGAGTGAGAGGAGGACTGGAGAGAAAGCAAGAGGTACTGGGGCCATGTTAAAACATGAGGACAACCAAGATATCCTTAAAAATATTTAACTTTTCTTTAAATGGAGATGACTGTATCCACACTAAAAAAAAAAAGTAGGCAAGTGAAGTCACAGAAGTTAACATTAATATTCAAGATCTGAAGCACCAGATTTTATTTACGGTATTTGGCAGACACCCTTATCCAGAGCAACTTAGACTTTCATATTCATACAACTGATCTGTTGAAAGATAAGGGCCTTGCTCCTGGTCGCAGGCTTCTAATCAGCAACCAAGAGCAACCAAGAGACCAAGAGCCGGCATTGCCATCCCAATTCAATCAACCATGCGATAGTACTACACACTGACCATCCACTTCATGGGGTCGAAATTGGTAGATGGTCAGATTTGTGAGAAAAAAAAGAAGAGAAAATATGTACAAAGAAACAAACAGGTAAAAAAAAATTTCCTCTAATCCATGTCTTTGTAATGTTCACAGCAAACAACCAACCATGAGTCCACATGTCATAAAAAAAACCCCTCACTTACACTCCTTTATCTTCAAGAAGAGATGGCGTTCAAGCATGTCAGGACATTAAAAAGAAAGAGAGAGGGTGGCTTTGCTTTCATTTACCCAGAAATCAAAGCATGTGGAACTACAGCTTGCTTGAAATATGGCTGGTGTTGCCTAGGGGCATGCAGGTATCTAACTCTGAGCCAACAGGTCAGAAATATGAGCCTAATTGAAGACCATTATATAGAATTACACCATTACTCTACGTGTACCCTATGTGTTTGTGAATGCCACTATTAAAAAAAACACACACATAACCTGGAAAGGTCCATCATGCAGCAGGGGCCTTAGTGAGTTACTGACTTAGATGTGCAACATAATATTCCTGCAGTAACAGTGGAAATGGTTCAAGAGGGAATAAACCAAGTGTAATCCATTTCCATCAGGCCACTCTGACAGATAAAGTGCTGTTAAAATGCACAAACCTGTCCTGGTGGAACAGGCTCTCTACTGGGGGGAACTGGCTGCTAATGAACTAGAGACTTAGAATCCTTCCAGACTTTGAAGTACATCCACCACTGTGATGACTGACACATGGCAAATCACTTAACACTAAAAAAAGCCTGCACTTTAAAGTAAACATTTACCGACTCTTAACATAACAGCAGAAGCCAGACTTGCCATGTCCTTTATGTTAAACAGATTTTTTAACTCCGCAAAAAGGCGATTTCTATTTGACAGCAAGAAGGTACTGGATTGATGTCCCAGGGCTCAAAAAGGGCATCTCTGCGTGGAAATGCATCTTGCATGGGTTTCCTCCAGGTAATCCGGTTTCCTCCCACAGTCCAAAGACATGCACATTAGTTTACCGTGTTTCAAATCGCCCCCAGGTGTGAGTGTATGTTGGTCCTGTGATGGTCTGGTGAGCTGTTCAGGGTGTACCCTGTGTTAGTTCAGATAGGCTCCAGCCTCTTCACAGCCCTATTATGATTTAGCAGTTCAGCTAATAAGTGAATGAGTGAGTGTGTTAGGGTATTGCATAAAAAAATTGCTTTGCTGTTTTTTTTATTATTTATTTTTTTATTTTTCATTTTTTTGCCTGTTGGGTTGCAATTCATTACTGGTTTGGGTTACAGTCATGATGTTGGGACATGATAGTTTTTCGGTAAACGTTTGAAAATAAAAATCTGTATTGCATATATCCCCGGCCCGCTATTATTATGGTCACTGACATGAATTAGAATTGGGATGTCTGAGCGAGGCTTCAGCACAATACCTACTGTGGCCTGAACTAAGAAATCCTGTGATAAATCCAGGTAGAAAAGTGGTGTGGATGGATGTTGACTAAGGTCGAGAAAAAACAAAATAGTGTTCTACTGATGGTGAGAATGCCGTTCACGTAGCCCATGTCAATGTCCAATATGAGTCTGCAAATCCCCAGCAGGGGGGTAAAACTGCAACCATGAAGGATGTTGTACAGCAGGGGGCTGTTGTACTTTTTAGGCGGAGCCATAGTGGTGGAGACCCTCCTTTGCACCATGAAACACAATACCCAGCGTTAGCTCTGTGGTCACCAGGTCTGTCATGACTGATTAAAGTTCAAATCCATGTACCACCAAGTACCATGTACCACCTTTCAGGGTTTGAGAAAGAACCGTGTCCCTCACTTCCCCACTGTGTCCTGACTTCAGCAAAATAAGATAAACATGAATGCAAATACACTCAATTAGTGCAATGTTGTTCCCAATTTTTCACAGTTGAATGCCACATTCAATGCCACTTCAAGACCAATGTGTGTAGTATTGTCAATTATCCTGAGATAGCAAACCAAACAAACTGTAAACAATCTGTTTGGTCTGCTATCTCGGGATAATTAATTATTCACCAAAGGTGACGTGGATACTGCTGACTACTCCATTGAATGAACCTTCTGTCTCAGGGACAATTCAACAATATCCACCTTGGCTTTGGTGAATGATTGTTATTTATTATTCATTCAAAATGTTTTCTTATGTCTGATTGGTGGAAAGCCATTAAATACTTTTTGGTATTCTTCTACAAGCTGACTTATCCATCATTGACATTGGATTAAGCTGAATAAGTTGAAAATATTTTAAATGAATAATAAAGAAATTATGGAGAAATATTTAGGCCTTCAGCCTTGGCGGCTAAAACCCACCTTGGTCGGAATATCATACTTCTCCTCATTCAATAATTGCTTAGTATCCTTGACCATATATTCACATTAGCAAGCAACAAATCACTCATGTCACTTGCAGTTTGTCCCTTGTGGGTGCAAATGCAACTCCTTTTTGTGGACATGCACTGCCCAGCTTTGATCTGAATTTGATTTAAAACTGACTGGACATGCCTACAAGCTACTGGTTACTAGCATGCTTCACTCACACACACTGCTAATAGGTGCATGAAATACATTTTTTTTTTTAAAATAGGCTTGTTATTTCCGTGGACAAACTGTAGAATCTAGGGTGCTGGATTACTGATCCCAAGGTCGGGGGTTCAAGCCCCACTATCAGCAGGTTGTCACTGCTGTCCCCCCAG
>JAQMYF010000007.1:6738602-6748903 GCA_030014195.1 Neosilurus mollespiculum
GAGAGAGAGAGAGAGAGAGAGAGAGAGAGAGAGAGAGAGAGAGAGAGAGGGAAAGTGTGGCAAGTGAAGTTTTAGCAGTACTGAATGCACAAGTTTTAGACTGCACAAGAGCCTGCAGCTTCTCAGCATCAAGGAGTCTTTGCATTTTGCCTCTCCACTGCTCACTAAAACGGGTGTTCAACCCCAGAGTTAGCATAAACTGCAGTCCTGGGTGAAATAAGTAAATAATTTCCCACTTCGTTTCCCAACTACGTCACTATTTTTTCATTGATTTCCGCATTCATTTGTATCACTTGTCTTGTTGGTTTAATTATCCGTTTAACAAGTTCATGTTCCATGCTCCCGTTAATCCTTGGTGTGTTGTGCAGTGAAAGTTGGTATACCTACCTGGGATAGATTGTGTGATTTTTATTCTTTGTGAGTCTGAGCAGTGGTGTATGAGCCTCTATTTTTGGGGGTTTCAGTTTCTTTGTTAATAATAAATCTGTCTCTTTATTAATGATGCGGTAGCCTTATTGGGTTTCTTGTAGGGATTGGGACACGGGACAACCAACAAGTCATCTCCCATGCCTAAAGGCTCCTCCTAGGAAATTGGAGGTATGACTTACATGTTAGCTTTGTTGGCTGGTTAATTAAATAAGCATCCTGCACTACTTGTGTACACACACCATAAGCATCCAAGATCATTGGTATTCCCTTTCAAACTTAATGTTTACTCAGAATGTCTATAAACACATTTAAGGAGAGTTTGTTTACAAGAGGATAAGATTAAAACTGAAGATTCAACAGTCCAATCGTTTAGATTTGTTGAAAAATGCTAATGCTAATGTGAATATTCCTAAAGATTAAAAAAGCAGCTGCTGAAATGCTCCCTCACTTAAACTGGATCAAACAGGTGGGTCCTTTAACACCTATACAGCTCTTCTGACCTGCTTGTGCATGAATGCTTTAAGACTTAAAGTGAAAATAGACTAATTCAGCATGACAGTGAAGAGGGCCCATTTCAGCCTTTTCACTGTGACACTATTCATGATGAGGGAAGCAACACTTTCACCACTAGTGTAATGTGGTGATGGTGGTGGTGGGGTGTTCAGCGGACGCCCAAGGGCCTCCAGTGTTACCATGGAGAGATTTTCTTCACGCTCTTCATGAGCAGCAGGAGGGGGAAGTTCGCTTCACAATAGTGCTATTGAAGAAGCATCAAGTGGATAAGGGGCGGGACTTTTCCCATTAATCAAATAAAAGATACGGCCTCAATGATATTCCATGCAATTGCAGATGAGTTTTGAAAGTTAACACGGGTCAGTTGAGGTCTCGCCAGACTTGTTTCCTGTTTGTTTGGCGTCAAATTAAGTAAAAGCCTCATGGTTCTGTCTAAAATCTGTGTGTGAATGAGTGTGAGTGTGTGAATCAGTCCCTACCTCCTTACCTCGGCAATAACCATTCCCTGTCTTTCAACTGGAGCGTCTGTACCTTCAACCCTGTCCAGAAAACACTCCGTTTAATACCGAATCTCCATTTTAAACCACCCTAAACAACAGTTCACAAGCATTCCTATCTGTGAGTGGAAAAGGCCTGAGCAGCCTCGCTGACAAACCTCATGCTCATTCTTAAGTGCATGGAAATTGATTTTAGATGCCATTAGCTCACCCTTCTGACAAGGAGGGGGTAAAAAGCCACAAAAACACTGAACGTCAGAGCAAAACCGCCCTCACTTGCAATAATTCTCTGCTTATTTGGACATGGGCAAAGCTACAACAAGAAAAGGGAAGATAATGATGATAAATAATAGTCCGGAATCCAATTAATCTCCATGAGCTTCCTCCTCGGGGAAGGCGAGAGCATCAGCGAAATCTCTGCTCCACTCAAACCTTGCTGCAGGATGTTCCCAGTGACAATACGCAAAACTAAACGTCTAATACTGCTGTCAGCTCAGACATCTATTAGATTCTCTTCCAGGAATGGAGACAGAGACGGAGAACCCTAATTACGTGTTCGGTGACTGACCTGAGAGTATGGGTTTCATTGTGGCCTGACAGCCAATAAAATGCATCTCATGGCTTATTCCTTTTATGGAAGTTTGAAAATAACATTATGTACCATTATGTAAATGGCATACATGAAAATTCCTGTGTGTAAGTGCTTGAGCAAGGTGTGATCAGCAGGTTGTTTGAATTAGTGCTGCTTTTAGTGAAGGAAATAAGAAAAATGAGGACCGCATGCTTCAGGAGTTACTCAGAATTTCCACAATTACTTACCTTAAAAGCATGAAATTGCGTTTGGTATTGTGTGAAAATCAGGATTGATGTAACTGTTTCAGATGATAAAATTACAAGGAACTTATTCCACAACACGGACTGGGACATCCATGTTACAAGGCTCGGAAATGAGCTAATAGCTGAGCTAATAGCTTGTAGTCCTCCTGCACTGGTACACATTGATATGCTAATCTATATTCATTCATTCTCTATACCGCTTATCCTGTTTAGGGTTGCAGAGAAGCAAACTTAGCTGACCCTGGGAGAAGGGGACAATCCTGAACAGCCAATTAGCTTAATGTGCATGTCTTTGGACTGAACCACTATGCCGCTAGTCTATCTTACCTTTGGTCAGTTTTAGGAGCGCAAAAAAACCTCAGCTTTCACAATTTTAATACTGAGGCCTTACATGTTTTTACATTTCTCCTTCTTATTTTTCCCTCCACACCCAACAATTTCTCTACAATATCTCGAGACAGACTTTGCAAACCTCATCAAACTTTGCATGCTTACTACTTTGGGATATGGCCAAAAGCATACCGTTTTGACAATGCTACATTAAGATGTCATGGATTTATTAGCATTGTTTCCAATAAGCCGCTGTGGTCAGTGTCCAATCCATGTCCTGTGTTGATGGATTGTACCAAGTTTTAAGCGCAGGGTGCCACATGCTCAGCTTTGACACTGCAATACACACTCTTTCAGCAATCATACAATTTGAAAAACATCTCATCTCATTCATTCGCCGTTTAATCTTACAAGGGACGTGGGAACGCTGGTGCCTATCTCAGCTGACACCGTTCAAAGGCGGGGTACACCATGAACAGTTCGCAGAGCAATACACAACCATTCACTTTCACACTCACACCTAGGAGCAATCTGGAACAGCCAGTTTGCCTCACGTGCATGTTTTTGGACTGTTGTAGGAAGCCGGAGCACCTGGAGGGAACCCACGCAAGCACCAGAACCCAGGAATCTAACCCACCATTCTTACTGTGAGGCAGACATGCTAACCACTATGCCACCCTGTACGCTTAACGAAAAAACAACAATAATATTAATAATAGTAAACCTGGGATGTCTCCTCTATCACACTATCTGCTCAGTTAAAGATCTAAAATTCTTTGTAACAATGCTCGGTCACTAATACAACTCAAGACTGAGTTCTCAAAGGACGAATAAAAATACACCAACTACCAACAAATGAGCCCCTAGAATCACCAAGTACACCATAAATCTATCAATGTAAACATATTCAATGTAGATTTCTCCATTTCAAACCAAAACCGGTTATTATGGCAGTGCTATTAAAATAGCCCTTAACAAAACTGCCTTACTAGACATTTTTACGTGAAGCTCGTCTCCACTGAAATGTCTTTTCTGTAAATAGAAACAGATTCTCATATAGCAGCAAAATAGTTCAAACCCACATTCATGTTCCACAAGGGAAGCACATGCATGGAATGCAAGAGCATGAAATCTACGTTACAAGCCCAGCTACAGACAGAGAGCAGACGCTGCCTGGAATAACAGCAGAGATGGAAAACAGAAAAATCACCAAGTTGGATTAAATCCACTGGAGAATATGCTCAAAGATAGTTTCAGCTGTTGTGGGTGGTAGAAGAGAAGTGGCTTTAAACATTAAATAAAAATTAAAAATCATTCCTAACACTCAGTGGGCTTAACACTAAAGCACACATGTGATGGTGTGTCTGGGGCAGAACCATCAATTAGAGCCAACAGTCCTGCCCACAGTTTCACTGCCACAATGATCTCCTTCAATCACGGCAAAGTAGAGAGCGGAAAAAAACAACAATATACACTAACCAAAACTTCTAACGCAACACTCAGGTTTATTACGGTGCACCCCGTTTTCTCATGAAGGTTTAACAATACGTAAAAATGGCAAGGATTAAGTCGAATACACAGTTTTAGAGTACAGAAAGAAAAACGAATGATTCCCGGTTTCAAATTCATAACGTCAAATCAAAGTGTGGTTCTGGATCATCAAAGTCAGTATCTTGCATGGCCACCTCTGGCTTCACACACAGCCTGGATTCTCCGATGCATAGAGTCAATTTCATTCCGTGTGATGTGTTCCCATTCATCACGAAGTGCCTGGCACAGCGGTCTGATTGTAGAGGGTTCTAGATCACGTCTTCCATCGATCCA
Source organism: Neosilurus mollespiculum (assembly GCA_030014195.1). Taxonomy (NCBI): domain Eukaryota; kingdom Metazoa; phylum Chordata; class Actinopteri; order Siluriformes; family Plotosidae; genus Neosilurus; species Neosilurus mollespiculum. Next base: position 6,743,033 of record JAQMYF010000007.1, read on the forward strand.
AAAAATCCCATTGGTGTTCTATAGAGTTTAAATCTGGGGAAAATGTGGGAAATCAAGACACTGGACATTTTATGCCTCGTGAAGTCCTGACAGACTCTGGTGATGTGTGGTCTAGCATTATCCTGTTGTAGCATCAGGCGGTAGCTTGTCACTAGTGGAACCATGACAGGGGCCAAAATGTCATCAAGGTAATGGACTGCATTGAGGTTTTCATCAATGAAGACAAGCTCAGTCTCGTGTCTATTGCTTATTCCGGCCTACACTATGACACTTGGCCCACTCCAGCGGTCACACTCAAGGATATTAGCGTCAGCATAACATTCCCCTCGCCTTGGCCAAACACGCACTCTGCCATCACCAACACTCATATTAAACCTGAAATCATCAGAAAACAAGACCCTATTCCACCTGAGTCCATTCCAGCCCAAGTGTGCCCTTGCCCATTCCAGTCTGACACTGCGGCGAGCAGGTGGCTCTTTCTCGCTGAGTTTGAGACAGTCGTGCCATGGTCGAACATTGCACTAAGTCAATGAAAATGAGTATTGAAAATGATGATTGCTTGGGCTATTTATTGCCCAAGTATAGGGGGGGATTGGTCATTGTATGTGAACATACAGTTACCTAAAAATAAATCATAAAAAAAAAACAAAATCAGATACAGGACACAAGTTCCAGGCTTGATAGCCAATATGACCTGTGGTCACAGTTCTGTAGGAGAAAATGGAGAAACAGGAGTGCACTGCCATTGCTACTAACAATGCTGGTCTACCATTGTCATGGCAACCCTCTTAATGGTGACTGGAACATCTGAGTAACCAAGCACATCGTCCCGCCCTCCCCTGCATGCATCGCCTTGGGCAGGTACATTCTATCAAAGAGACAGATGAGACCACGAAGGCCAGGAGTGCAGGGTTTGACAGTACCTGTGTCATATCCCAGGATCCCCTGCAGTGCCTGCAGCAGTGGGAGTTCCTTATGACAGACAAGCTGTGGGTAGAGAACCCTGAGGTGGTCCAGCTACTCTGCCTAGGTGGGCCATTTGTAACTGTGAAAGAAGACAGTGTGCGTGTGTGTGTGTGTGTGTGTGTGTGTGTTCGCACTTGATCAGGAGATAGAAAAGTTGTCTAATATATATGTGTGAGGAGCGAGAAAGACGTGAGACAGCGCAGTGTAGGGTATGATGAAGGTGTGTGTGTGTGTGTGTGTGTGTGTGTGTGTGTGTGTGTGTGTGATGCTCCTAATGAGAAATGAGAAAAGTTTTCATGCGATGGTGCATGCCAAGCTGGCTTGCTATGCACTATACACCACATACTATATATAAAGTGCACGAGTATACTTAATTTTTATATATTTCTTTACTGTTTAAATAATATTTTAAATCAGCTGTTAACGGTTTTTTGTGCTAAATGAAAATGGCATGTTATACAATGCAGTCCAAAGCCATCTGTGAAGCTGCTGAATAACTCATCAGTTAACACGACTCGCGAGCAGCAAATTAAGAGGCAAAGGGTTGAAAAATGATGCTGTTGGCGTGTTAGTGCACAGCACAGCTTTTTCATTAGCCCACATTTGACCGATCCTGCATCGAACACAGCTGCTGATTTATGAAGAGAAACATACAGCTTGATAATAAATCCCTAGTAGGTTTTGTTATTTGAAATCCCTGGTGACAAACACACATGGGTCCTGACACCAGTGCTTGTTCTGAAGAGACTCTCTGTATGCTTTTTCTGCTTAATGCCTGACTTTGTGTGTGCAGAAGCAACAGTACTGCTAACTGTACTGTTCACATACTCACCTCAGATACAAGGATTTAAGCAACATCCACGTGTGAGGCAGATATCCACCAAGAAGGTTATGTTTTACCCTTGGTTTGTGTGTTTTTTTGTATGTTTGTTAACAGGATTACGCCTGGATTTTCATGAAATGTCTCCCCGAGCTGAGACTTTGGAAAAGGATGACTCCATAAAATTTTGGAGATCCTGGTCAAAGTTTGAAGCCAGGATTATTTTTTGGGGGGGTTTCTTTAACAATGTGATGTGATTGGGTGATTTTTGATATTTTGGTTCATATGGGGTCCATTTCTGGGCTTGGCAGAGGTTTGCACTCTAGTCAAATTTGAAGCAAATTTAATGGCAATTATAATATGATGTGTAGTTGAAAATGTGTAGTTCCACCTTGACTTATTGAAAAGAAAAATAGTAAGTGTCTCCATTTATTCCAATTATTAGTTACACAAGAAACTTAATTCAATAAAGTTTTTATTCATCATGTTTTAAAGATGATTCTGCAAATGGTGGGCGTCATTGTCTATACATGCTTTCTGAAGGCTGTCATGGCTCGACGGGTCATGTCGGGTAGAACAGCGGCTATCTCCTGGGCTATATATCTTTAAGGGCTTCAACGGTTTGGGGTTGATGAGTATACATTTATGTTTTAAGGTAACCCCCCAGAAAAAATTCACGAGGGGCGTGGTCAGGGGAACGGGCCGGCCACCCAACAGTGCCACATAACAAGATCACCAGCTAACTGGCTGCTCCAAATTGCCACTAGGTGTGAATTTGTTGAGTGTGTTGCCCTGCGACAGTCTGGCAAACTGTTCAGGCTGTACCTCGCGCCTGCTAACATGACATCCCTTATAGTGACACCTACAAAACTCCATAAAAGGGGAAAACCTGCCAAAACTACTTTGTCTCAATATCAATACTATAATATGAAAATATAACATGAAATTATAATAACAATAATACCTATAATGATAATGATAATAAGCGAGCACTATCTTCTATTAACTGAGGCATTTATTTTAATATTTACAGCTCTGTAAAGACACATCATTTCTGTTGTTCATAATTCATTTTATTTGTCTTAATATACAGCAATGGTGTTGCTTGGATTTTTTACGAATATTTTTCAATTACAGCCTATAATATAAAACCACTGCTTTCAAAAAATCTTCTTGATGGTGCTCTTTGTCCCTGACCCAGTGCCATGGCATTAGGATGTATTTTAATAGAGAATAGAAGCCCTACAATGAGAAACTCTGGATAACGAAGTCTTTTCAACACTGTAAAAGTAATAAAAATTTGAAAATGAAGCTTCACAGTATATTCCAGATAGAAAGCTTGAAGTTGCTTATATTGCGGTTTACATTGGCTGATAATGTAATCCTGAATTTAAGTGCGGCACGGTGGGGTAGTGGTTAACACATCCGCCTCACAGCATGAAGGTTTGGGCTCAGGCGCTTTTATGTGGAGTTTGCATGTTCTCCCTGTGCTTGCATGGGTTTCCTGTGGGTATTCCAGTTTCCTCCCACAGTTCAAAAACATGCACATTAGGCTAATTGGCTGTTCCAAATTGCCCCTAGGTGTGAGTGTGAGTGGGAAAGGTTGTGTGTGTGTTTCCCTGCGATGGCCAGGTGTTGGCAGAGATTGGTACCAGCCTCCTTGCAACCCTAATTGAATTAAGTGGTTCGGTAAATGCCTGTGCTAACGAGTTACAAATAAATCTGTTTTGTTTTTTACTTTATTTTATTAAATGAGGTGCATTGTTAAGGATTTAGTGACCTGTGGACACACATGGTGCCATAATGACCCACTATTCACGCTGATACTTGACCACATGCACATGACATACTGATGTGTGTGCAATATACATTCTGAATGAAAGCAGGACTCAAGATTTAGATGTTTTAAATACTCACAGTACGAAAAAAATAAAAACGGCCTTACTCAGAGGTATAGCAGTGATTAGCTTCATTGACTGAATGATCGATGTGCTCACCAGCCGTAACAGAATCACAGAATTGATCCGTATCTGCAGAGCCCCTCAAGATACCCACTTCACAAACACAAATCTCGACAAAATGCTGTAAATTCAATCCAGAACTGAAAGGTACAGTATGTTACATTTGACACAAGACATTCTTTGTCACGTTCAAAGATCAACAGTAGTCTCTCAGGATGTGGCATTCGGTTTTACTCTAACCTCACTGCTTGTGTTTCACAAGGCAGGATTGACCTTTTCTGTCACACAGTAAAAAAAGCGGCCTTTCCAGGAACAATAGATTGGAGGTTAACAGCGTGACTAAATCCACTCCATCACACACTGGGAGACGGAGTTAACATTTTAGATATGCTCTCCTATACAGCTCTCTCTAACACTACATGAGAAAGCAGAATCTCCAGACATGACAGATAAATAAATACTTCAACAGTATGACTCAGAGTCACTAGAAGTTTCAAATCCGGTTTTGTCGGAGAGCGACGCCGCACTGAGGATAATGCAGAGTGAATGAGGGAATAACCACAGCTCCAAATCCAGACAGGAACGCAGACAGCACAGTCCCCGTGGTGGCAGCCAGAAACATGTCTTTCTTGTGTGGTAACACAGTCATTGGAGAATATATACGCAATATATAAATATGCAGCATTCAGTCCATTCGAATTAAACCCTGATGTGTGTGTTTCTCTCAGTGTGGTTTGTTTGCGCAGTTGATAACACGGCAATCTAACTCGGGTGCGGACTAAAATAACAGTTCGATTGCAGCGAGACAGCAATTCGACCCTGAATTGACCCAACAGCAGGGAGCAGTAGTTATTTATATCATTGTCCAGTTACTTCTCGTGATTTTTAGATTTTCTATTCACGCATGGGAAAGGTTTTGTTAACTTTTTATAACCTTTGCTTATATTTCAAACCAGTAATGTTTTTTTTTTTATTGCGAAGAGTGACAACAAAAAAATATAAAGAGTAAATTAACCAAAAGAATCAATTTCACTTTGATTCACCCTCCAATTTACCAACATATGAATGTGCCTTAACAGTACAAGGTGGCTGACATGGTCTCTGTCCTCTCCCAAATGAGCCAATCCTAATACATAAAGTAGATATGACACGTATTCTGGGTTGGGGTGGCTTGTACAATGAGCGTCGAGTCACGATATGACCCAAAAGACCGAGCCGTAGCACTAAACATGTGATACCTTCTGGATATTTGAATCAATTAACAAAAAGTTGACCTTTAGACCAATGGGAATACCTCCTTCATCAGCAACAAAGCAACATCTCATTTTTGTTACTAACCTGTATGCCAGAAACACCCTTTAAACAATTTAAACAGAAAGGAAGATGCTTAAGAAAAGCTATTTCAGACACTTGACCCTTCCTAGCTGTGAGCTTGACCCTGCTTGGATCAATACTGAAATCAAATCAATTCCTCAAATCTAAAACCTCTGCTAGTTACAATGATCCAACATTCATCTACTTGTTCTTGAGATATCAAATAAACAAAAATCTTGGACTGATAAAATGTTGGATTCATACACAAAACATTTAAAGTAACCGATCTTTATTTTTAAAAAAATATTCATCCGTTAAATTTATGGAATTTGACGGACACCCTTATCTAGAGCAACTCACATTTTATCTTGTACAACTAAGCAGTTAATGATTAAGGGCCTTGCTTAAGGGCCCATCAGTGGTAGACTGGTGTTACTAGGGCTTGAACCCACAACCTTCTGCTCAGCAACCCAGACCCTTAACCAATGAGCCACAATGGCCCCATTTCTACAAATAGTCCTATATTTGGTACAGAGTTCTAAATGCTTGGGTAATTGTATTCCTGACTAAATTACTCTCTCACTCACTCACTCACTCATTTGCAGAACAGCTTAATTCTACTATTGAAGTCACAGCAAAGCTGTACTATCTCAGGCGACACAGGGTGAAGGCAGGGTACACCCTGAGCAGTTCTCAGACCACTGCAGGGCCAATAGATATACCACTATTCACATTCATCATCATCATCATCATCATCATCTTCTTCCGCTTATCCGGGGCCGGGTCGCGGAGGCAGCAGTCTAAGCAGGG
>JAQMYF010000007.1:6763654-6775648 GCA_030014195.1 Neosilurus mollespiculum
CACACACACACACACACACACACACACACACACATATATATATATATATATATATATATATATATATATATATGGAAGTAATGGAGGGTTAATAAATAAATTATTAAACAAAAACAAAGGAACACTTATAAATCTTTCACGTGAAGGTGTTCTGCATGGAATTACAGCACAACGACTCTCTTAAATCAATGCCAACGCCTTAGTCGATGAATCAGTCTGTTTCTGCCACTGGAAATTCACATTATGGACACTGTACAACATTTATATTCATTATACTACATTTATGTTTCATCTAAAGAGATATACAGCTAAGACAGGAAGTTACTCATCGGCTGAGGCCTTGCTCACGGACCTGAACGAGCCAACTTTGAACTTAAAAACCTTTCAACCACTGAGCCTGCCCTTTTGTGTTGTCTAAAACATGCCTTCAAGCTGAGCCTGTGATTCTGTTCCGACTCTAAGCTGGTGTGCAGACCGAACACACACTCAGGCAGAGGTCGTAAATGTGCACTTCTCTTACATGGAGATAAAAAAAAAAGAAAAGGTGTGGGTAATGAGTTCAATTCACTCACTGTACTGAGACTGTTGTGCAGCGAGATACTAAATAACTCCCCAGTGTAAGCTTAAATAAAGAGGAGTGCATGCAGAAGGAGGGGTTACCAACAAAGAATCATAGCACCATTATACTGTAAATAGGTTTAGAGCTGGGCAGCAGGAGTAACAAACAACATTCATATCACACGACACTGGGACTTGATTAATAACCAGATTAATGTGGGTGATGATAACGTGTCGTCGTGGTGACAAAGACATTTCATTCTCTAAATTCCTACACCGAAGCTGTGACAGACAGCTAACCAAATTTATGGAAATGAAACGTCAATGTGGATGTAGAAATTACTGGGCTGGGCTTATGACAGCAGGGTGTTTAGGCGCACAAGCAGCTGTTTAGAAACGGGGTTCATTCTGTAGTGTGTAAAACACTCACACGCTCGGGAAGAACATTAGCCCGAAGACTGCTGGCATTTTACACACACACAAACACACACAGACACACACACTTTATTATCCTTGTGAGGACCTCTACTCATAAGGAACCAGCTGAATGTTCCCAGTAGCTCACAAATGACAGATATTCCTACCTTTGTGGACACAAAGCACAATATGCACATACTGTACACATGCATGCTTGCACACATACACACACGCACACACACACTCTGCAACTATCCTTGTGAGGACCACTCTCTTTGGGACCAGCCAAATGTTTTCAGGAGGCTGCAAATGGCAAATATTTCTAGCTTTGCGGAAGACACACAGGACAACACACACACACACACACACACACACACACACACACACACACACACACACACAGAAACACACAAACACACCTTCTATAATTCTTGTGAAGGCCACTCTTCATGGGGACCAGCCAGATGTCCCCAGAAGGTTATAAAAATTAAACATATTCTGACCTTTGTGCATAACAAAACACCCACACACACACACCCACACACACACACACACACACACACACACTATACTATCCTTGTGAGGACCGCTCCTCATGGGGACCAGCCAAATGTCCCCCTCTCTTCATAGGGACTGGCTAGATGTCCTCAGAAGGCTACAAATGTTAATATATTTAAAATATTTTTTTCTTTTGTATTTCTATTACACAAAGAAAAATACACACACTAAATCCAATATCGTCCCACTGAAAGCCGTCATGTACTCTGCTCTAATTTCATTAACACAGTTAATATAGCAAATGTAGAGTTGTGAGACAAGGTGACCGTGGCTTTAGCAAAACTTTTCACTAGCAGCACTGTTGAAGCGAGAGTGCCCGTCCTTCACCTCTTCATGTAATAAATGAGTGGTACATTTAATCAGGAGCGGGGGAGACCGAGAGGGTAAATTGGGCAGCAGAACTGAGCTTGATTTATGATTTATGCAACCGCAATTCTAATGGAGAGAAAACTCTGGGCAGGGGAAGCAGAGCGCCACACAGAATGTACTTTTCTTTATTACGTCAGCTTAGACCAGCCACACCATCTGTACCAGGTAGACCAAGCATTCAGTGATCATGTTTATCTTGTTTTGTCCAATCTCCAGACTTTAATAAAACAGTTATAATTATATAAACATAATAAAACAGCTAGTGAACTGGCATGTGCCATAATCCGAGAGAATGTTACAGCCATTTATTTTCTGCTTCAAAATTAAAATGGGAAAACCAGAAAAATATTAACATTAGTATAGTAAATTAATTCTATTTCTCATGGAATACTTTAAAAAATATAATAATAATGATTAGGAAGGTCCTGGGTTTGAGTCCCTGGCACAGGTGTTTCTGTGTGGAGTTTGCATGTTTTGCATGTGCTTGTGTGGGTTTCTTCGGGTATTCTGGGTACTTTGGTTTCCTCCCACAGTCCAAAGACATGCACATTAGAGTGGGGATTGGCCCACATTTTTCTGTCCGAGCCCGGCCCGTGTTCAACACAGCAGTAACCAAAACCCGACCCGAGCCCGACAGGCATTAAGATATTAATGTCCGAGCCCGACCCGAGCCCAACGCAGTAAAATCGCTCTGGATAAAAGCGTCTGCCAAATGCTGTAAATGTAAATGTAAAATCATCAAGTGAAACAGGCTCATTGGCTACCTACATAATAAGCTGTTTTAAATTTAAAAGGTTCAATGCCTTATGACGCTGATGTGACTGAGCCCGACCCGAACCCGAGCAACATTTTTCTACATATCTGTCCGAAGTTCCGAACCTGGCCTGACCCATCGGGTATCCACTTACTAATGCACATTAGGCTAATTGGCTGTTCCAAATTGCCCCCATGTGTGAATGTGAGTGTGAATTATTGTATGTGTTTTGGTCCTGTGCTGGTCTGGCAAGCTGTCCAGGGTGTACCGTCTTCGCCCAGCATCGGCTGAGATGGGCACCAGCCTCCGCACAACCCTTATAGGATTTAGCAATTCGGCAATGATGACGATTGTGATAATAATAATTATGATTATTATCATTATTATTATTATTATCATTATTATAAGTTCTACTATTATTATTATTATTATTACTGCCCTGCGATGAACTGGCAAGCTGTCCAGGGTGTGCTTTGCCTTCGCCCAGAGTTGGCTGAGATGGGTGCCAGCCTCCCCGCGACCCTAATTAGGATTAAAACGGTATTAACGGTATTGTGATATAGCCATTTACATCTCTAAGTCCACAAGACAAAAATTAGCCATTCTCTCTGGATGGATCAACCCAATTATAGAGATGCTAGCTAATCACTGTCTCCTTCTTCGTGTATGTAAAAGAGGGTTGATAGCAGATTCCACAGAGTGTGCGACTCTTCCTTGTTGATGCAGTTTGTAAAGATGTTCACACAAAAACGTTCATTAATTTTCAACTCCAGTGTGAATCTCTCACTCACTCACTCATTTGCTGAACCGCTTAATCCCAATACAGTTATGGGGAGGGTGGAGCCTATCTCAGCCGACACTGGGTGAAGGTGGCGTACACAATGACCAGCTCGCCAGACCGTCACAGGTCCCAGTATAAATCTTTCTCACTCATTCATTTCCTAAAATGCTTATTCCTACTAGGGTTATGGGGAGGATGGAGCCTGTCTCAGCCGACATTGGGCAAAGATGGGGCACACCCTAAATAGCTTGCCGCAGGGCCATGTACGAATCTGAAATGTTAAAATAAATTGTATTTTTTTTTAAAGAAGGAAAAAAAAACAATGCACATGGAAAGAAACGCCTGCTGTTATTTGTAGTTCTCATGCAGAAACAAGTTCAACCCACGAAGTCACGTAAATGCTCTAAAGTAAACTTGCTTCGCGCTTTCTGCGTGAAGTCTCTCAAATGGAAAAGTATAATTACAGAGATCCAGCAGAAGTGTGCACACTGTGACCTGTGCTTCTGTCACCGTGTGCTCATTAAGAGAAGAAGAAAGAAGTATCACTTGAAATGACATCAGCTCGCATTTACCGTGAAACCGCTTGGGGGGTGGTTTCGCGGGGGGAAGACAACTTAAAATAAACTAAGCTAGTGATTCCTTTTAGGACTCTCAACAATGCAATGTGATGCAAGATCTCTCCCCAGGAGACCGACAGACAATAAAGTCAATGAATAGCAGATAAATATGTTGGATTTGCTCAGCATACATTCAGATGGCAATAGGAGAAGCTCAAGTACCAATTAATGCCCAAAAACATCTTTATCAAGACTAACACTGAGAAAGGCAGTACAGCTTTACATGGACACACAGGGACACTAAGAGCATTTCCTAAGTACTGTCTGAAGAAGGGGCATTAATTAGTGAAGAATGGATTGTTAATGGTCTTAACACTCTGACATTAAGACCATCACCATGGTAACACACGAGGAAAAAAACCTGGGCGTATCGGTTGAGTTTTTCTACAGGAAAACCTGGGATCAGTAAAAATCCTACTGTACACACAGCAACTTTATGCAAGTTAACTTTTAGAAAGGAAACAGAGCAGGGAAACGGGCCAGCTCTGATAATGTCTCGCCTCTAGGGTCGGTAGATCATTCATCAAAAAGTGAGGTAATTCTGTATAACATATCAAAAGCAGGACATACAATAACATAAAGCAAACATTTAATCAAACATGAATAACAGGATATCTTATCTAATCATCATGGGTAATGTGTTTCATTCCTGGGTTGCACCCAGTGTTCCTGCGACAGACCCAGGATCCTCTACGATCCTAACCAGGAGGATGAAGTACTTATAGAGGATGAATGAATAAATGAATGAAAGAGCAGGAGATTCTACATTTTCACTCATCACTCATTTGCCAAATCACCAAGTCCTACAAGGTAGTGACTATCTCAGCTGACATTGGGTAAAAGTGGGATACACCCTGAACAGCTCACCAGACCATCGTGGGACAACACACACACACACACAACCATTCACGCTCCCACCTAAGGGTCAGGGCAAGGTCTGACATTGCATGAATGAACTGATGACTGCGTTTTAAAGAGCTACTAATACAAATTCACCAAAGGTACCCTTTAATCCTACTAGGGTGATCAGAAGACTGGAGCCTATCTCAACCGACACTGAGCGAAGGCAGGGTACACCCTGAACAGCTCTCCAGACCATCATGGGACGACACATTCACACTCACACCTATAAGGATCAATTTGAAACAGCCAGTTAACCTAATGTGCATGTCTCTAGACTGTAGGAGGAAACCAAAGTACCCAAGCACGCACGGGGAGAACATGCAAACTCCACACGGAAACGGCCGAACCTAGGAATCGGACCCCGGACCTCCTTGCTGTGAGGCAGATATGCTAAGCACTACGCCACCAGGCCATATTATATATTAATAAAATATATATTTTATGGCATTGCTATTAGGGCTTGGCAATATGACTTTAAATATACTGTGATATTTTCTATCTTCAGTCAGTATAGATTTAAACAAGCTAATTTTAAAATTGAAATAAATAAAATAAAATAATCTGTTGCAGTTGTTCAAACAGCTCTACTATTACAATCCTACTACTAGGGTCGTGCGGAGGCTAAAACCTATCTCTGCCAACACTGGGTGAAGGCCGGGTACACCCTAAACCCTAAACAGTTCGCCAGACCATCGCAGGGCAAAACATACACCCATTCACACTCAAACTCACACCTAAGGGCAATTTTACACCGACAATTAGCCTAATGTGCATTTCTTTGGACTGTAGGAGGAAACCGGGGTACCTATGCAAGCGCGCGAAGAACATGTACAGCCCACACAGAAACGCCTGAGCCCGGGGCTCGAACCCAAGACCTTCTTTCTGTAAGGTGGACATGCTAACTACTACTCAGTGCCGCATTGTACAGAGCACTTCATATTAAAATTGTTAAACAACTAAAGCACTTTCTGTATTTTTTGTCATCTAGATGAATTAGCCTTGGCCATTAAAAATGTCACATGGCGCTACCATGATTTATGTTGAAATTAATAATACTGATATAACTTATGCTATGAAAATATTGTTCAGAGACAAAAGAACATGATCTCACATAAAGACGGCATATACGGAAACACGCCAAAGAGCCAGGAAGTTCTTAAGTGCTCCTCAGGCTTGTCAGACCCCTGCCTTAAGCATGCACACCTATCAAATCTGGGTTGGTGAACTCCAGAGCTGCATGGGTATTTGCTCTGGAGCTCTAGATGTATTTGCTTTTTTTTGCTACTCATAATATTCAGTTGGCTGCCGATATCATTATCAATCCCGTTGTATGCGTCACAGATGTCCATGATTGGCCAGTGATCGCTTAAGTATTGGTGAAGCAAGGATTTGCCAAACCCCCCCCCCCCCCCCCACCCCAATCCCAATTAGCTCTTATGGGCTCCCAGCTATGAATGGCTGTGTGCATCTGTGAATCAGTAACCATGGCTAACCATCACGTTTTGTCCACCATTTTGAATTAAACATTATCCATTCAGGAAAATGTCTATTATCCCCCAGACAGCAAACCAATCAGATTGTGCCATTACCGTGCATTATATACGAATTACACTTATACATTTAGAGCTGTGGGTTACACACCTGTTATGCAGAGGACTTCCTTAAATTCCTCTCCCAGTAAACAAAGCAGAGGCAACAGGAGTCTCATGACCCAGATGTCTCACTCGTGTCTGAATGTTTTTATTGAGTATAAACTGCCTACTGCAACAAAAGTGCTCATCTGATTGCCACTATAAAGGACCAATCACCAAACTTTCTGCAGAGGAAACTCAAAAGAACGTATTCAAACAAAGCATGGCTGTGATGAGGTGACACTTCAATCTAATAACAATGAGTTATTATTATATGTGCATCTGCTATTAGAATAGCATTGTTGACTTTATCTCACACTGTCATTCACTCATTTTCTAAGCCGCTTAATCCTAATTAGGGTCGCGGGGAGGCTGGTGCCCATCTCAGCTGACTTCGGGCAAGGGCGGGGTATGTCTAATGAATTATTTATGTCTAATAAATTCGGAAGCTCCACCGGTATAATGCGTCATCTGTTTCTCATCACTCTTCTTACTTAAAGTGAAGACTGAGACCAAGGCCCGATAGTGCTGAGCGGAAAGATTAACTAGATACCATTATAAAGGAAGCTACCACTGAGGGCCCTGATGTGAGGTAAAAATCAAGATCAAGGACACAGTGACCTTATGTCATGTGTTACGCCGGCCAAATCGAAAAGATGGCCTGGACAAGCTTTTTTTCTTTCAGGCAATGTCAAACTTCAAGGTCGAGGTCACAGTGATCTGATGTTGGTACGCGACACACCACCTTACAACCCTAAAAGACATTCCCCCTTCCCAAAATATATTAGTATACCAAATTCTAGATATGTGAAAGTAAACATATAGGAAATATGGCCCGGATAAACTTTTTCTTAAATGGGGTCAAAAGTCAAGGTCACTGTGACCTAATGTTGGTTGGTGATACTCCCCCTTCCTAAGTATACCTTGTCTGGTATACGTGAGGGCAAGCATATAGGAAATAGGCCCCAGACAAGCCTTTTCTCTAAAGTGGGGGCAAAGGTCAAGGTCACAGATACCTAATGTTGGTATGCGACACACCACCTTACAATCCTATACATATCCATCAAGTGTGAGGCAGGTGCTGCAGACCAATCAGAAGTTACTGTACTTATCTATTATCTGGAATAGCCAGGGGACGTAATCTGCAGCACCTTGGACTGTGGGAAGAAACTGGAGTACCTGGAAGGAACCCATCCCTGCGCACAGAGAGCATGGAAACTCTAACCAGAAACACCACAGTTGGCCACAGGGTTTAAACCCAGCGTGATTTTAGCTGTGCAACGATGCTAATGACTGAGCCACTGTGCTGTCCTATTTTTAACATCTGTTAACATTTAGTTTAATAATTACTCCTAATTGGACATTGATTAAATATGCTATTTTTTCCTGCCAAGATTTTTTCCTACTTTAAGCAGCAGCTCAAGAGAGTCATGGAGAACAGAGAACCAATTTGTAACTGAACTGAATTAAAAATATGGGTGACACAGTGGTATAGTGGATAGCACATCGGCCTCCAAGGAAGTAAGTCCTAGGTTCAAGTCCCAGGCTTGGCAAGTGGTTTCTGTGTGGAGTTTGCTTATCCTCCGTGGGCTGGCATGGATACTCTGGTTTCCACCCACAGTCCACAGACCTGCATATTAGGCTAAATGGCTGTTCCAAATTGCCCCTAGTTGTGAGTGTGAATGGTTGTGTGTGTGTTGGCCCTGCGATGAATCGGTGAAATGTTCACGGTGTACTCTGCCTTCTCTCAGTGTCGGCTGATATAGGCTCCAGCCTTCAGACGACCCTAGTACAATTAAGCGTTTTGGCAAGAAACAGAGTAAATAATTCTATTTTAAAATGCACTGGTATTGTTTGTTTATTTGTGTATTCTGTACAAAGAATCAACCAAAAAAAGTTTTTCAATTACCACTGCCAGCAAACAGTTCCCGACTACAGGGCTGATATTGTATACTCTTGCGTGGCACTTCATGTATCACCACACTGGCTCCAAAATTTTTTTTTTAGATTTTCCCCTATTCTCTCCCCTAATTTAGTCATATCTGATTCCCACCCTTCGCCTTCCCTATCACACAACCACCCCCAACCAAGGAAGGGCGTAAGCATGCACATGCCCCCTCCATGACATGTGATGCTGCCACCCACCTCTTTTTGGGGGTGGCTTAACACACTCGGAGGGAAAGCTCTATCCTCGTACAAATGAGCTCACAGATGCCTATGATTGGTTGGTAATCGCTGTGAGTGACAGGGAAGTGAGCGTATGCCATCCCTTCCTCCTGTGAGAGCTCGGCCAATTAGTTACGGATGGCTGCGGCATCAACCTCAATAACCTCCAGGGAAATAAAAATAAAAAATACTTACAAACTATTGGCCCAAGGAGCAGGATACATTTAATCACTCATGTTCAACTCAGTTGTGTAGCTCTTGAATAGAACAAGGTTTAAAGCTTTAGAGGTATGATTCAACATTCCTTTACATGTATATTTATATATATTGCAATAATTACACTATATAATCACTACACTAAATAATGTAGATAATCACTACATGAATCGAATCAACACTTGGGTATCCTGATATCATGGTATCAACCGGTCCCTGGTGATTTCCATCCATAGTTATTACACTGTTATTACACTCCCTGAAATGGTAGAAACTTACATTACTCTGTCCTTTCTTTTAAGCCCTCTGCTTCTTGATGATTAAATAATTTATTTAATTATATAAAAAGGCAAATTGCAGGCAGATAAAAACTATATAATAATATGGCAGAAGCCTAGCTTCAAATTTTGACAGTACAGATGTTTAAAAAAGACTTCTACCTTAATATGACAGTTTTAATGAAGTAATATAACCACTGTGTCATTGTTCTCTCATTCCTTTTATATTGCTGACATTTCATTGAAAGGTAAAATGAAATGTTCTCTACGCAACACACCCGCTCAAATATTCACACAGTACACACTCAAAATTATTTAACATGACCAAAAGTGCATACAATTACATGTTAAATAAAGAAAGAAAAAAGCTTTTCCTGAGCTGTGAACTGCTTCTGATGTGGGACCAGGACTCAGAAAGGTGTTCATGTGTACACTATATGCGCACACTATTAAAATCCCACTCATTGCTGCTTTAGGTGTTTTGATGTCATGATTAAGCTCAGTTGGATCACAGATGTCAGGATCATTGCTGACTATCCGTCTCTAACATGGATTTTATAGCATACTGCTGCCTCAACGCTGTCACTCATGTACTTTTCTAAAATGTCTGAATTTTTGCCTCGCATCTTCACAAAGAAGAAAACTACTTGCAGGTGAAGTAGGGATCTCTGATTGTAGGGATTCTTCTGGGGTTGTTTTGTCGTGGGATGTCCCATGTAATGTGCAGACCTTTTAGCGGTACACTCGTTGGTCTCTCAATCTGTCACGATGTCCTGCCATGACCTTTGTGCACTCAAGTTGTGCCTCCAGACCACTTTTGACAGAGACTTGATGAAAGGTTCATATGAAAGGTGTTTGGACAGGCTTTTGGATTTGGTTGCTATGGTAACCATGGTTGCTATGGAAACATTCCTTTTTAAATATGCGTCATTCTCTGAAACTGGGTCGAATTTAATTATTCACATTTTAACCTAATGTTTTCAAAAAACTATAACGACATAATAAATTAGACAAAATGATTCTGATACATCCAGCGAAAAAACTGGTTTCAATATGTGGACAAAAATTGTGACATTTTTTAGTTACTTTAGTAACTAGTTAGTAATAAAGATCTTGCCTTAAAATTTATATCCAAAGTAGAAATTCTTGTTTTTCTTACTTTGTGGAATGAAAATCACACATCAATTTACGGTTCCGCATGTAACCAGTGGTCTCCACACCAGTTACATACGTAACCGACCCATTTTTCCTGTGAGGGGTGAGGTTCCATGGTACGACGTTCACTGTACAATCGAGTTCCTCCTTAAGTGAATTTATTTCACACGTAGTCGAGCGCTAATTCATTTATTCACCAAAAACATATGAGATGAATTTGGTGTCCATACGTGAATGAATTAGAATATGAAATTGGTGTTCCATACAGATTTATTCCTGTTTGTTACTAATAAAAGCGCAGTTATGTGCATGAAGTAGCTCTCGCACTGTCTTTGTAACAATGGTTCATAAATTTATGGTCAGTACAGAAGGAAATAAGCAGGACTTCATTGAAACTTGCGGATTATGAATATCACACTTTATGGTACCAGTTTCAGAGAATGACCCACATCCCCACAACCACTTTTAAGAGAAACTTGATGACTGGTTCATCTAAAGTGTCTTTGGACAGGCTTTTATAAAAATTTCATTTGACTGCTATGGTAACCGTGGTTGCTATGGAAACATTCTTTTGTGAATATCTCCTCAACCACTCATGATAGAAACCTGACGTTTTGTTTGGATGATTGGATCTGGTTGCTAGGGTAAACAATGTTTGCTAGGGTCTTTGGACAGGCTTTGGAAATTGTGTATGTTGTTGCTAAGTTTTGAGCATTGTTGGGAAATATACTTTGGTTGCTGTTGAGTTTTGTTTTTAATGAATTTGGAAGAAAAGTAAAAGAAGTTTGTTTTTCTATGAATTAGTAATACACTGACTTTTGTGTTTTTGTTTTTGTTTTTATGCACTGCTTCTACCTTTTTCCTTATTGCTATGAGATCCTCATTTGAAATACTGAACGATACTGAAAAACAGGCAAAAAGAAGCATACGTGTGAGACACTTCACCAAATCTACCGCTCATTCTCACAGCATGCCTGCAGACCTCAAGCCAACGCCAATTTCGATCTTCAAGCTCACGGGTGTTATGCTGAAAGGCAGCCTGCTCAAGCTTGTCTCTGTTCTTTCAGCAACTTGACTTATCAAATACCCAGCAAAGCAGTGTGTATTAACAGCACAGCTCCCCCCAGTAGCTAGGAGGGTTAGGAAACACCTGCTCAGATGGCATCTGTCCAAGCCAGTGAGTGTGTGAGGTCCCAATCCACCAACTGTATCAACAGATAGACCATAATTGGCTTCGGGCCACACAAAGGCCAGAAAGTCTGTTTCTGTGCAACTCAATTTTCTGACCTGTAGCACTAGATACATAGTAGTAGTGAGAACAAATTTCTGTTTGCGGTTCCTTTCCAAGCAATTCCTACAATTAAAAAAAAGACGTATCTGCTAGTTTAGTGTATGGACTACGGCAAAGACACTTGTTTTATTGGTGTGAGTAGGATTATACTTAAAAATGTGTTAGGGAAGATTGAAAGATGAGGTCATGCAGCAGAACCCCCTACCCCCCCCCCCTCTCTCTCTCTCTCACACACACACACACACTCTCTCTCTCTCTCTCTCTCTCTCTCTCTCTCTCTCTCACACAAACACACACACA
>JAQMYF010000007.1:6779772-6789986 GCA_030014195.1 Neosilurus mollespiculum
GGTGGTCGTGTGATAGGGAAGGCAAAAAGTTGATGGGTGGGAATTGGAAACGACTAAATTAGGGAGAAAAAATGGGGAAAAATCCAAAAAAATGAAATAAAATAATAATAATAATAAAAGTGATACATTTTTACAATGCAGTGGGTGTGGATATAGTAAAACAGTTATTCCACTCAATCTCGTTGTATATGCTGATAGCCAGTTAAGCACTGTGCACATCAGCAGGCTATCAAGTCATCCAACTCAGGCTCCTGGAATAACTGTTAATTTTCCAGAGAAAGCAAACCACTCAGATTGCGCTCTTCCTGTGGAGTCTATTCCAAACAACCTTACTTTTCATACTGAAAGTCTGAAGTTCTTTAATGAGATACATTTATACTACTGATCTGCATATTCAAAATCTTTCAAGCTACATAGACACATTCACCGCAGGAAGTCCAAAAACTCTTGCTGTTTCTTCTCATGCTGTAAACAAAAGTCTTCCCAGGTTCACACTGCTGTTCTTCAGTACAAAGGCTTCTAAGATAACATTAATTAGCACCAAAGACCTCAAAGCACACAACAGCCTATTTAAAAGTTTAATAATACACGCAATTATATTAAAACTCCAGTCATTTCCTTCTAATGTGGTAGGAGTTGTTTTTTATGCTGATCACAGATCAGCTTTTTGGTTCATATTATAATGAATTAAATTGAAACTGGGATGAGGGAAGCAACATAAAAGGGATGGTTCCCCTGAGAGCCCACAGGCTTGACCACCCTCATTAGAATTGGCAGGTTAAATTAGTTTAGAGCAAAACGGAGTCCCAACGGGACTAGAAGTGGGTCAGTGGTAAATATCAGCTCAATACAGGTACACCATTATAGGCTGGTAATTGTTTGCAAGCCTCGATAGATTTGATCCAATCTAAATTTTAGTCACTCCCAAAGTGTCCTCCTCAACTAGGATTCCTAACTATATTAGGCGGTAATGTAGGCAGGGCCAATGAACTGAAAGAGAATTGAGTAATCAAAACAAATCCCCAGGTACTAAAAAGGCACTTTTCTCAATGAGCTCTGGTGACTGGAGCAAGAATTCATTTCTTCACTGTTGAGCATGTTAACAATGGGTTTGTGCCTTCCAATCTCTAGCAAATTTATGACTTATCCTGAAGAGACAAGCACTGATCTTTTGAACTAGAAAATGTTTCCCTCAGTTCTAACCTGCTTATTGGCAATTACTGCAATTGCAATTATTTAGCAATGAGTGTCTACCACAAGCTCTTTTATCTGTTTATAGTTGCCAAAAGGTCATGGGGAGTCTGAAGCCTATCTCAGCCGATACTGGTCAAAGGCGGGGTACACCCTGAACAGCTCATCAGACTATCACAGGGCCAACACCCACAAAATCGTTCACACTTACATCTATACCTAGCAGCAACTTGGAACAAACCGGAGTATCCAGAGGAAACCCACACAAACCCAAGGAGAACATGCTAACTCCACACAGAAATGCTCGAGCCCGGGACACGCCAGCGACAATTTTCCATGCTTCACCATATCATGCTCACGTTGCAAGTTTTTGAATCCAAGTAAAACAATTCCAACATATTGCTGGGCCTGAAGAAAACCGCTCCAAATTCGCTCCAATGTTCAATGTTTTTGACCAACAGTGTTGCACAGAAAATTGATCTGAGTAACATGGCCTTTAGTGAGGTCAGTCACTGAAGTTGGGTGAGGGGGGGGCCTGGTATTTCGATGCACCCCAAAAGAAAATCATTGGGGTAGGTCATTTGAAATCATCCACACCAAACTTGGCATTAACCATGGTTAATCTGGAACACGAACCCCTTAATTCCAGCAAAGGCAAACTGTACAGCATGCAGTGACATTTTAGACAATTCCCAGCTTCCAAATTTGTGGCAACAATTTGGTGTAGGCTCATGTACGGGAATGAAGATCCAGGCGTACTTTCGGCCATATTGTGTATTTGGTCAGTGAAGGATGTGAGCAAGTGTCAGTGTATTATTATCACTTGGGGGGATGCTACTCTCCATCTTTACTAAACAAGGCAAGGGGTTCAAGTACAGTAGTACAGTGCTGAATCAATTTTATTCAGCAAAGCCTCATACAATTCTCTTGATTTTAGTCTCCTGAAACCTTAGCAAAGAATGCCGTCAGTAAGTGCTTCCTGAAATCCGAACGTGATATCTATTCCAGAAATATTTAATGGTACAACACAAAAACAGTAGCTCTCTCCATCTTTTTCCTGACGTTGCCTCTTTTTCTTTCCTCAGGCGTTCCCTCTTGTTCCCTCTGTCTCTCACCTGTCTGATTCTGCCCTTTGCATTACTGGGCTTCGTTGTCCTCGTCTTCTCCAGCGGACGTGACTGGGCTTTTATCTCCCCACTGCAGCTGTTCTTGACAATCAGCCGGCTTAAAAGCAGAAACTGGCTCAAACTCTCAAGAGTGGATAAACGGATTAAAAATATCAGCTAGATATTGCTCTGCGGAGCAAAGTTAGAACCATCTTTGTTTATCATTTGGCTTCGGCTTTATCTTGGTATTGATGACAAACCTGTAGCTTAAAAATCAATTTTATTCTTCCATGATAAGAGGGTGCAGTTGATTTCTGTACAAAGTGCTTTTAGAAGGGACTTTTGGGAAAGGGGCTGGAAATTAAAACAACAATAAAAGTGCTAAAGGTTTAGAATAATAAGCAGTTAGACAAGTATTATGGTTTTTAAATAAATATAATTAATATTAATTATCAGGATGAACAAAAAAGAACCAAAATAACCACAACATCATGGCAATGGATAAATACAGGAGTTTGTTTCAGTAGTTCCCCAGAAGCACAAAGGAACCTTAATAAATGCAGTAGCTGATCCAGCAGCAGGCAAGACACGAGTGCCTAAGGCGCTTTCCTTAAAACTGCACCCTGGCCCTGTTGTCCAATGAAGTGCCAGAGGACGTAAAGCAGCCCCAAAGCCCCCAAACGACTAAGTAAATTGGTCACGGCCAATGATCCGTCACAGTTATCACACACCTACATAAACACTTTAGTCATTAATCATGGAGCAAACAGCCATAAGGAGGATGACTGGGATTGCTGTGGGCCAGGAGAGAGCCGTAAGGGGTCGTTAAATCACCTACACTGCTTTTTGATTACAATGTGTCATTTGCAGCAAAGGTGAATGTGATGACACCTTACTGTGATGAATGAAAAAAATTATAAGGTTCTTCAACCTTGTGGTGTTCCAGAGGAGACATGGGTTAATTAATATTGTCGTTCAAAAAGATAATTAAAGGACACCTGAAAGCTAGGAAAAGACACAAAAAGCACTACCTGACGGCACCGTGACTGCTGTTGATCAAGGTACTCCACTTTCCTCCCACAGTCCAAAAACATGCACATTAGGTTACCTGGCTGATCCAAATTGCCGCTAGGCATAGATGTGAGTGTGTATGGTTGTGTGGATGTTGGCCCTGCAGTGGTCTGGCGAGTTGTTCGGAGTGTACCCTGCCGTCGCCCAGTGCCAGCTGAGATAGGCTTTAGCCTCCCTGCGACTTTAACAGGATTAAGCGGTTCGGCAAACGAGTTAGTGAGGACTCAAGTTAAAACAAAATGGCTGCCTAGTCAGGAAGATTACCTTCGCGTGCCTTTAACACTATATGGGCAATAGTTTGTGGACACCTGACACCCAGACCCATATTATATTTGTTGAACATTCATGCATTTGCCGAACCAATTAATCCAACAAGGGGTGGATGCAGGCTGAAGTATATCTCAGCCAACTTTGGGTGAAGGCAGGGTACACCCTGAAGAGCTCGTCAGTCCATTCCAGGGTCTGTTTTTTGAGCATCCCATTCCATATCCTGTAGCATGACTACCGAGAGGTGTGTTCAGTGAGCACTGATGTAGGATGAGGAGTTTTGGGTTGCAGTTCGCCTTCCATTTCATTCCAAAGATATTCAGTGGGGTTGAGATCAAGGTTTTGTGTAGGACACTTGAGTACTTTCACTAAAAACTTGACAAACCATGGATTTATGGTGCTTGCATTGTAGACAAGGGCATTATCATGCTGCAACAAGTTCAGGCCTTTTAGTTCCAGTGAAGGGAGTCTTTAACGATGCACCAAACAAAGATGTTCTAAACCAGTGGTCACCAGCACAGGCACTGGAGAGATTCCTTCCTTTGGATTTTATCCTCAATCAAAAATTTAACACATCTCTTTTAGCTGATCAAGAACTTCTTAAGTCGGTAGTAAGATAGTCAGGTGAGCATGATTATGGTTGGAACTAGTCTTCAGGGATGTATATTTCCAGGAACAGGGCTGGTGACCAAAGCTCTAGATAGAAGTGTGTGATGATCAGGTCTCCACAAACTGTTGGCCATGTAATGTATTTACAGTGGTGCTTGAAAGTTTATGAAGCCTTGTGAAGAATTTTATACATTTCTGCATAAATTCGACCTAAAACATCATCGGATTTTCACATAAGTCCTAAAAGTAAAACAGAACCAAGTTAAATAAATGAGAGAAAAATATTTTACTTGGTAACTTATTTATTGTGGAAAATGATCTAATATTACATATCTGAGAGTGGCAAAAGCATGTGAACCCTTTTGCAGCAATAACTGCAACTAAACGTAAATGTTGGTCAGTCCTGCACATCAGCTTGGAGAAATTTAGCCCATTCCTCCATACAGAACAGCTTCAGCTCTGGGATGCTGGTGGAATTCCTCTCATGGACTACTCGCATCAAGTCCTTCCACAACATCTCGATTAGATTAAGGTCAGGACTTTGACTTGGCCGTTCCAAAACATTAACTTTAGTCTTCTTTAACCATTCTTTGGGGGAACGACTTGTGTGCTTAGGGTCATTGTCTTGCTGCATGACCCACTTTCTATTGAGATTCAGTTCATGAACAGATGTCCTGACATTTTCCTTTAGTATTTGCAGCTATAATTTAGAATTCATTGTTCCATTGTTGTTCAGTGTTCTCCTGATGGTGAACTCATGAACATTAACATTAAGTCAATGCCCGAAGAGGTCTTCAGTTGCATAGAGGTTACCTTGGGGTTCTTTGTGACCTTGCCGACTATTACACGCCTTGCTCTTGGAGTGGTATTAGTTGGTTGACCATTACTGGGGAGCATAACAATAGTCTTCTATTTGTATACAATCTGTCTTACTGTGGATTGGTGGAGTCCAAATTCTTTAGAAATTGTTTTCTTACCTTTCCAGTCTGATGTGGATCAACAACCCTTTTTCTGAGGTCCTCAGAAGTCTCCTTTGTTAATGCCATGATAAACTTCCACAACATGTGTTGACACTTTGATTTGATTTGATTCCCTCATTTATTTAACTGCGTTCTCTTTATCTACTTTTAGGACTTAAATGAAAATCTGATGATGTTTGAGGTCATATTTATGCTGAAATGTATAAAATTCTTAAGGGTTAACAAACTTTCAAGCACCACTGTATATAGGACACATGTGTACATAAACAACCATAGGAAGAAAATGTGTCACATGTGGGCTTCATCCTCGCCAATCTCTAAGACACATACCCAAATGGCCATCCAAATATATTTATTCAGGAAGATTAGGCAACAGTCAGCTTTTCATAATTGCTTCCTGTATAACATATAATAGTTTCCCCTCAGGAAGCTTTATCAATACAGTCCCCTGTCGCTCAAACTACAAGCCCTAGTGGTTAAGACCAGGGCATTCAAAACACGTGCATAGACGGGGGATACCTCATTTATATAATCGGTATCTGTAATAATTAACGTATGGATTCTCAGTTAACTGTTAAAAAGTATTTAAAGCATTATTTTCCTCTGTAATTAAACCTTCCCGGTGTCGGTGGAAGGCACACATGCTTAACTGTTGAAATAATGAACATAAGTAACCATTTCAAAATGCACAGCAGAGACTTTACTGAATGTCAGCTCAATATTTCAGCTTGTAGCCCCACTGCAGCAGCATGCGCTCAGGCATTGGTTAAAATTCAAACGCTGTGAAAGTACAACCTACCACAGAGTTTTTAAAAAGGCTAAAACCGTATTGATTTGTGGGCAAGATGTCTGAAAATCCTATTGACATTACACAGTTATAATAATCTGAAGGTCGATGCATACATTTCCATGCTAGGTTTACTAAAACCAGTGGAGAAAGTTAAAACCGAGAAATAAAAGCTTTGGTGTGAGATCAGATGTGCATGCGAGGAATTATGATTCGAAAATAAAGGTACATGATTTGTGTCGCTTAAGATTTTTACAAGAGCTGTACTGGACGTTGGTGACATGTACTGGATTACTGCGCAAGATTCAGATCTGGCTGCCTGTAGGAAAGTCAAAAACCTGCAGCTCTCAAGACATATTTAAAGCCCAAACGTCCACCTCGACAGTGCTGCTTTCTGCATCAACATCCTGCCAGATGATTCTGCTTATCCTTCTTGGAGTTTTTGTTGTTCCTTCATTACAAATGCCAGAACAGTGATTTCAGTCTTCCAGTAATAGCAGACTAAATAGCGGCATCAACACAATGGCATGGTTCAGCCCAAAGGCACATCAGCTTTAAAAAAAAAATACAGAAAAAAAGGTGCTGTGCAATACAGGGAATATGACACATGTCCAATTAATTACACCTCCAGGTACATCAGTGAGAGTAAATGCACACTGACCATGTTAACATTTCAGCAATGACTGCTTTATTAATAGGGTGTAATTCTCACATTTAATTAAGCAGTACTGGTAAAGTCGGGCACCGTGCCTAGTCTCATGGCCATAGGGAAGCCTTCTGAACCTTCACCTTGGCATTATCCAGAAGACTAATACGGCACCTCTCTCTCTCTCTCTCTCTATCTCTCTATCTCTCTCTCTCTCTCCCTCTCTCTCTCTCTCTATCTCTCTCTCTCTCTCTCTCTCTCTCTCTCTCTGTCTGTCTGTCACACACACACAAATCTATACACTATAATGAGATGGAATTTCATTCATTACAGAATTCTTCTGCTTTCTGTAACACTGCAGCAAAAAGAAATACATTATTAAGATCATTACATGTGCACAATGCATATTCCTCTATCCCATGATCAAGTTCAAGATTCTTCATCATCATAAACAAAACTATTGCAATAACTTCAAAAACGAGAAAATATTCATGTGCATGTTTTCAGGAAAATGATGGATCCGGAGGAAATGGAGCAGTACACCTGAAATTAAGGAGCAGTGCAGCCAAAAGTTCAAGCAAGACATTGTCAATAAATTTTTTTAAATGTTGGAACTTTTGAAAGAGATGCACGGAGAACCCGATAATGTACCGATTTTCAGTCTCACAGATTTCCGATTCTGAGCCGGGGCCTGGTAATAACGTCACAGTCCCATGCACCCTTATAGCCACAGACAGGTCGTCTGTTTGGTAGTTCTACATTGCAAATGAAAAGACAGAACCACCACGAAAATGTTCAGAACATCAAACCTAATTGGACATAATGGAAATAAAACATTATGAAGTCCTGACAATACTAACAATAGGCATAGAACACGTAGCGCAGATAGGAAAAACTGCGCCCTCTGATGACGTTATTATTTTTTCATATGTCTAGCATGATGTATGATAGTTCAGCTTTTCCCAGGCTAACTCTACATGAAGCTAACCAAAGTTGCTGCTATTTTAAATCAAGCAATTTTCATCTTATGAAATTCCATTTAATCTAGACAACTATTCTGGAGTTTCAGGCCGATTTGAGCCTGGAAGGATATATACCAAGACAGGAATTTCAGATATACACAGTGACTTTAGGCTATTACCAACAAATCCATCCGGCATCATTCCCAAATGACTTTGGCCACTGTTCTTGATTCCAGGCGAGTTGAATAGCCTACTATTACTACATAATAATAATAATAATAATAATAATAATAATAATAAAAATAATAATGATAATAATAATAATAATAATAATAATAATAATAATAATGATAACAATAATAATAATTGTAGTCTGCGATGACCTGGCGATGGCATGGCCCTGACATGGGCGCCAGCCTCCCCGCGAACCTAATTAGGATTAAGCGGTTTATAAAATGAATGAATGAATGAATGAATGAATGAATGAATGAATGAATGAATTGTTGTAGTAGTAATAGTAATAGCAGTAGTAGTGTTAATAATAATAATTTGAAACATTTCTACAGCTGCTGCTACTACTACTAATACTATTACTAATAATACTAATGATTATAACTGTTATTACTGATAATGTGGAACAATTTATTTTATTTCAAAAATAAAAGTTTTTGTTTACATATGCTGTTAATTAAAGCTGTTCAAAAGAAAATCGGCAAGTCACACTTACAAAACAATCTGAAATTGGCCAGGAAGATTACAATCAGTGAATCTCTAACTTTCAAGGAAAGGTGAAATCTTACACATTACAACGCTTCTGATTTTTCACTTAGACCAGGTTTGAATATCTTGACGATTCACATTTACATTTATGGCATTTTACAGACAGAGCATCCAGAGCAACTACCACTTATTATCTCATTTATACAACTGAGCAGTTGAGGGTTAAGGGCCTTGTTCAAGGGCCCAATAGTGGCAGCTCAGTGGTACTGGAGCTTGAACCCCTGACCTTCTGATCAGTAACCGAGTGCACATTCAAATTTCATATTTAAGTGATCATGCATGCCTACATTAATATTCTTTAGCATGATTAAATGATTTATCATTGATTAAATTCCACAAATACCTAGTAAACTGCCCCATCATTTCAGTGACTATGTGAGCTGCCCTCTAGGGGCTGTATTGTTTAAAATCCAAACCAATTTAAATGACAATGACTTTTAAATCGTATTAATTGGCCTTATTTTCATGTGTGAATGAAGCATAACCAGAATGAGATATTAGGAATGAGAATAAGGTGCTGGTAACTGAATATATTTTAATGTATATCCTCACATGTAAGTTAAGTTCAGTGAGCACTGAGACACGCAAACATTCCTTTTCCATGAAGAACCTCTTCATGACTCAAGCTGCAGTTGCGTAGACCCTCGCATTTATTCTTATCACCATGCTGATCTGATCCCTGCTCAGGTCAACCACCATCACTCTTTCTGTTTAAAGATACTATTTAAACACTCAGGGAGTTCTTCGATGGAAGCAGATGGCAGCATCAAGAGGGGCAAAGAAGCAAAGCGTGTCATAAATTACCACAGCCATGAGTACTGTGACCTTCTGCTGTCTCTATCAAAGTAGTCACTTCCTGTGCCAAGTTGATAACCCTTTTGTACATGTGTGTGCCATGAACACGATGAAGTACAAACTCTCGACAGTCCTCAAGAGTACAGAACTTCCAAATATAAATATGCTAAATGATCACAAGTGTTCATACACAAGGCAAGAACTGAGCAATTTGTTCAGACAAGTGGCTCTGGAGACCCTACTTGAGTAAAGGAATATGTATTCCTGTCATACCAAAGACAGCGGGTAATTGCATGCTTTAACTTTATGTTTAATTAGCCACAGTGATTTCATTCTGACTGAAGAGGCCCACGCAGCAGTACCGCTGGATACGAACTCACATGTATAAAAAAGCATTTATTATCCACTATTACTAAAGGATAAAATTAATTGCCTCACTGACAACACATACCTACCATTTAATTAACTCTCATCACTGTCTTAAGAACAATATCTCTAATCAGGGACAGTTATGACAGGTTCACAGAGGGGTGAGGGTAAATGTAATCCAGAAACACATGGCTCCTCTGGTGTGCTCCGGGTACGAGAAGTGCAAAGGACAAAGGAAGCCAATCACAGGAAGATTAAAGATACACCAATTACCTAAAACGCCATTATATATTACAAGTGTCAGCTACTTACAGTCCCTTCACTAACCCTGCATTTGACGTAGCTTAGATATGGACACCTCCATGTTAGCTTTCGTCAGCAAGAAATTTGTCAGCAATCTATACAGTGTTACAGCACTGTTACCATGTTGATTTGACATCACTTGCAAAACTTCCACTTGGAGAAGTCCTAGTAGTTCTAGGACTATCCATATAATAATCATTTTTGGAGGCAGCCGTAGCCTAATGGTTAGAGAAGCAGCTTTGGGAATAAAAGGACGCTGCTCTGATTCCCGAACCAGCAGGAAAAATGTGTGGTGGTGGGGGAGTGAGCTCCACCTTCCCTTCCTCCACCCTCATGGCTGAAGTGCCC
>JAQMYF010000007.1:6791168-6804069 GCA_030014195.1 Neosilurus mollespiculum
ATATATATATATATATATATAGAGAGAGAGAGAGAGAGAGAGAGAGAGAGAGAGAGAGAGAGAGAGCCCTGCGATGGCCTGGCGAGCAGTCCAAGGTGTACTCTGCCCTCGACTGAGATGGGCGCCAGCCTCCCCACAACGCTAACTAGGATTAAGCGGTTCAGAAAATTAATATATATATATATATGTATATATATATATATATAATATATATAATATCCCACCCCCCCAAGTATGTAAGTAGTAGTAATGATGCTTCCTGCTCATGAGTGACCATCATTTTGAGTCATGCTTTATCCATTTAGGATAATAAGAAATTATTGAATGAGACAAATATGATATGGACAGATATTAAAACTTATTTGAACGTATAACCTGCTCCAATAATATTTTGAAGTAGACAGTCATGACATATACTAGCGGTGATTGAGTCGACTGTGTGTTAAAGCCTGATGAGTTTGTCCAGAGGAAAGAGTGTCATAGCCAGTGTGAGTTAGCCAGAGAAGTGGCTAGTTAGCATGCTATTCCACTAATGCCATTTCTGGTTTATTCTACACAAATTCCACAAAAATATGGAAAAATATTTTATGGTAAGGATGTAGGGTTTGTAGGAATTAAGGATGGATTTTATTTACAATACTCCTCTAATAAACCTCTAGTCTCGAAACCATGCAACCATTTTCTGGCTAGCTTTCTCCGGGAGTAGGGGAAGAGTGAGGAATTTTCAAGCGTAAAGTTCAACTAATCCAACGTTAATAATGGTATACATCGGCTCTTAGAAGAATAATTGATGGCTTTCAGTGGTTTGCACGTTCGCCTCACAGCAAGAAGGCCTGGGTTCGATTCCTGGGCTCGGGAAAATTCTGTGTGGACTTTGCATGTTCTCCCCGTGCTTGCGTGGGTTTACTCCGGGTAGTCCGGTTTCCTCCCACAGTCTAAAAACATGAACATTAGGCTGGCTGGAAGTTCCAAAGTGTCTCTAGGTGTGAGAGTGGGTCCAAGTGGCTGTACATGTGTTGGTCCTGCAATGGCCTTGCAAGCTTTTCAGTGTGTACCCCGCTTTTGCCCCAAGTCGTCCGAGATAGTTAGGATTAAGCGGCTTAGAAAACGATTGAATGGATGAATGAGTATCGGGAGAAAAAGTGCCACAGTCACTGATTCTAAAAATCAAAAATCACTGATTCCTAGAAATTCAACAAAATGCAGTCCGAAAAAAATATGGAAAAAATTACATGTGGCCTTTGTGTTTTTTAAGGGAAATTTTTTTTTTTCAAACTTCAAAAGTAATGGGCTGAGCATGAACACTGTCACACTTTAAAAAATGTAAAAAATAATATATTTAAAATGTTGTTTTAATTTACTTACAGTATGTTTCCATGTATTACAGTATATACTATCACAATTAATAACCTGAAGCTCATTAGTCCCCACAACTATTCAGTGACATCCATGTCACCATCAGCGAATAGTTTCTTATACATACTGTATATATTTACTTATATAGATACTATAGATATACATTATAATCAATAACCAAAGCCAAGGCAACTGTGTAAGTCTAGGTGGAAATAAAAAAGTCCATTGCACAAGGGACATTTAATGTTTTATCCTTTTTGAAAATGTGAAACTTTAGGTACTGTCACACTGAACCGGTCCCACTGCATCGCTCAGTAGCACTCTTCATTTGCTTTAGCATGTCACGATAAAGCAGCATTTTTATTCATCTTTTACTAGGCTGCATCTTGCATCTGTCCAGTGGGTTTTAAGGACATTTGCTTCTTTTTCTGATTAGATAATAAAAAAAAAAAAAAAAAAAAAAGAAAAAAAAAAAAACAGCATCGAACAGAGCCATGAAAAGGCCCTGCCCTGGAGAGATAAAGCTGATACTCCATAAAACTAATGAGAAGGAAAGGTCAGTTTATCATTCACAAGCCACTGCCAAGCCTGACTGCTTTTTACGACCACTGTGGTCTGCGTGTAGTGCTACTGTAAAGCAGGGCATTACTGCTGGCTTTACTCTCTTAAATCCATCGCTCACGGAAGGTGAACGAATATATGGGTTTCCCTGCAGTGCAAGAACATCATCATTTAAAGATGGTTTAAAATCTGCCTGAAATTGTATTCTCGATCAATCTGCTTTTAAGCTTTGCTTTTAAAAAAAGCAAGAACTGCACACGTCCTTTATTTATATGCTACTCAGAAATGTCGAGTAAATATTAACAGCTTGATATTAGCAGTTCTAGAAAATAGACACCACTCCATCTGTTTACATTTACAGCTTCTCTTGGCAGATGCTATCTCCCAAAGCAGATAAAAAAATAAGCCGACTAGATGATAGTCAGGGGACATCAACAGGGGTGGTCAAAAAATTAGGCTCATGACTTCACCTTTGAGGCTTTAACCCCTTCTTTCTGCGCCCACTCCTTCACAAGACATGCACATACAATCATATACACAATGCACAGCTAAGACGACATGGCACAGGGATCAACTTGCTCTGCTCAGACAGGTAGACGCCTTATTCCAGAGGAAATGTTCACCTTTGCTTGTATGGGTGTGATTTTTACACAATGGGGTTTGAATGTTTGAGAGTATCAGTGCTTCTGTTCTACATCTATTCTTATTTCATACAAGTTTTACTTCAAATTATATTACTGACAACATCGTAAGAGCAAAATAGAATCTTTGAAATATTCATTAGTTTTGTATTTTCTGAACACATCCTGACAAATCACTGCTAACAGCAGCGAGAGCGGGGCTTGAACCCGCAACCTTTGGATCAGTAAGCTAGCACCCTCCCAACAGGCCACCTTACCCTTACCCCCTGGCTGAATATTAAATATCTAAAACAAAGAAATGTTCATTATTTGTTTGTTTGTTTTTAGATTAAAAAATTCAAAAACCTTCTGCTTAGCAGAAGAAAAAAAAATCCCAGATTTACAATAGGATCTCAGATTTCTGGACCACAATGTCCTTCATAATTTTAACAAACTAATTTTACAACCCAAATACCGCATTAAAAACAGTAGTGAGTCAGTCATGGAAATCACTGCATGGGCTCAGGAAGACTTCCAGGAATCACTGTCTGTAATCACAGCTCATTGTTCTATTCACAAATGCAGGTTAAAATGTAGTGTAGTGGTTAGCACTTCCACCTCACAGCAAGAAGGTCCTGGATTCCAGCCCTGTGCCCAGGGAGAACATATCGGTGTGGAGTTTATATGTTCTCACTGTGCCTGCATGGGTTTCCTCCGGGTGCTCTAGTTTCCTCCCACAGTCCATAGGTATTCTTGAATGTGGGTGTGAATGATTGTATGTGTGTGGCCCTGGGAATGTCTGGCAAGCTGTTCAGGGTAAACCTCGCCTTTGCCAGGAGTCGGCTGGAACAGACTCCAGCCTTCCCATGATCCTGATAAAAGATACAGAGGTCACAGAGTATACAGAGTGCCCTATTTTGGGTGGGAATTAAGAGTTGTAAATTTGTGAAAAGTAACAGATCACTGTGTATTTCATGGTTACATTCATTTGGTGCAAGTAGTAAATATCATAGCAGAGCTCCTGAGTGGAGCCCCACAGTCAGTGCTTTGATGGCTGTGTTCATCCTTCCATACCAACCCTATCTCTGACTTAATGCTGACTGGTGCCCCAGTAAATACGAAGCTTCGTCACAATGTTTTCTGTCCATGATTAGTGCAAAAACGCAACTACCTAAAGTTCCTTCAGATGGCTCAAAGAACTGAGCTGAATAGTGAGTAGTGTAGAAATGTCCTATTTTTCTACATTAACCAATAAATACTTAATCTAGTTTTATTTTGGGTTTTAGACTGCAGATGAGCACGTTAGGAGTATGGACATTTAAGAACTGATTATGTTCTTTATGGCTCTCTGTGTAATGGTAATCAGTCCTTTGTGCTTGACATCACCCCCACCCCGACACACACACACACACACACACACACGTAATCTTTGCAGGAGCACAGAACATGAACTCATTAAACGGATAAGTAAATTAACAAGAAGACACGCGATACAAATGAACATAGAAATCAGCTAGTGAAAAGCAGTGAAAAGAGAACTCATGGTTAACCATTCCTGCTTACAATTCAGAGCATAGTCAGGGGAAAAAAACGAAGGGAGACTGATTGATTTATTTATTTCCTCCCTAAAGGAGCTGCACCAGTCTTATAACACCAGCCTCGGATACCCATCAATAGAGATATCCATCAGGAGCTCCGTCTATTTGCAGTGTCTTAATCTATTTATATCTATCTATCTATCTATCTATCTATCTATATCTATATCTATATATATATATATATATAGTCCTCTTTTTTCCACAGCAACATGTTCCTGCAGATTTAATCTATAAATTCATTAATGAACAGCATCTTTTGAACCCTTTATAGACACATCTGATGCTGGTGAACATCCATGAGACAATTAGTTTCTGTTATAACGTATGTTACTGTCATAAACAATTAATTCTGCTTTAAGCTCCTTTTTTTCTCTTTCTCAAGGTCAATAAAACAAAAGAACATCAGTCCTGCTTTCCTGAAGTCTTTTCCATTGTGGAAATCTTACTGACTGTCTAATTACACTGACACCCATGACTTATAAACTTATATAACCTCCATACAAAAAGCCTTTCATCACTCATTCACTCATTCATTCATTTACTCATTCATTTATTTCCTATAGCACTTATCCTTTGCAACTAAAGGGTGAGCTGGAGCCAATAATATACAAACTTCATTTAGAGCCATTTAGAGTTATACATCTAATTCAATTCTACATTTAATTCAAGTATTCGGGCTTTTGGAGGAAACCTGTAGGAAACATACACACAGGAAGAACATGTAAACTCCCCACAAAATGACCCGAACCCCCCAAGTCATTTGAATATTCAAACCCAGAACCTTAGCCCCTGCACCACTATGCCAAACACATTTTCTGAACTACTTTACTTTATCCTTTATTAGGGTTGCGGAGAGGTTGGAGTACACGCCAGCCGAGTCATTTAACCGTAAACAAACTGCAGCTACGGTACATACACACGTAGTATGGGGCTATACAAACCGCACCAATCCTGGCACACAAAAAAAACGGCACTACTCTGATATTCCAAAGGCGATAAAACACTAGGGACACTAAACGCTTATCATCACAAAGGCCAAATCTCTGGCTGGCGAAAATAAACAGGGAAGGCTTCAATCCAGACCCAAGAAAAAAAACATTATAAAGTGTGTTCCGACCGCTTTAGCACAGGCCAAATATTTTGTTAAAATGCTGCTCATTGTTTAAATCTGGCATTAAAACTTCTAACATGCCCAGTGACCTGTAAACACATAAGCATTCACATATTTCAAATACATAAAAAGTACTTCTAAAGGGTTCTTGTTATTTTAAAATCTCCTCAAAAATTGCTGGAAGTCACCTGAAGCTGATACCTTCAGTCACTTTACCAACATTTAGCTTTAAAAGCTTTTGGGCTTCGACAGTCACCTCAATTCTCTATTTAAAAAAAAAAAACCTGCTGCATTTTGGTTCTGATGAGAACCAGGAATTTTTTTAATCTAATTTTTATCTTTTCATATTTATTACCTTAGGACGGTACGAGCCGCGGGGAATGAAGCGTGGTGTTTTTAATTTGCCTCATCCAAAGACAGATCCTTCGCCAGCATGGCTAGTTCAAGATGTGTTCTCCATCGCCACATGGGCTTTTGACTCGCCATTGGCAACATGATGAGCAGGTAGCGCAAACCCTGGAAGGAGCTGTTACTATAGAAACAATAATGCATGTGCTAGAAGGAATGCATTAAATAAATCTGTGATTAGAATTATAACTATATCTTCAGCGGCTGTTATGGAAGAGATAATGTATAGAACACTTGTTATTTTCATGATATAAACCCTGAGGGGAGACCAGGACTCTGAAGGGTTTATTTTGCAATTAATGACCAGCTTCTTGTACATTATCCCACTTATTATAGAGCTACTTATAAAACATTGATCTAAAAACAATTTCACTGATTTAAAAAAAAAATGACTGAGTCCAGTAATGACGTGCTTCATAGCAACTGTTTGTTATACTCAGCAACTGTCTGTTAAGAAATAACACTGAATATTGTAACCGACCAATCAGAATAAATTATGCAAATGAGTCATGTAAAGAAAGAAAGCTAGAGAATTCAACAGCTTCATTCACTCACTCACTCGCCGAGCCACTTAATCCTTCCAGGGTTGCGGAGAGGCTGGAGCCTATCTCAGCCAGAACTAGGCAATGGAATCTTACACCCTGTACAGCTCTCCAGACTATCGCAGGGCCAACACTAACACCTACGGACCAATTTGGAGGAGCCAGTTAGCCTAATGTGCATGTCTTTGGACTGTGGGAGAAAACCCTAGCACCCGGAGGAAACCCGCACAGGGCAAACATGCCCTTGCCTGGGATTTGAACCCAGGACCTTTTTGCTGTGAGGCAGACGTGCACTACGCCACTATGCCGCCCTCAATCACGGATGCATAAAGTAAAATTTATATTAAGGTAATTCTGGTCCTAAAATAGTGCAGCACTGTGGTGTTGTGGTTAGCATGTCTGCCTCACAGCAAGAAGGTCCTCAGTTCGAGTCCAGGGCTTGGTGAGGGCGTTTCTGTGTGGAGTTTGTGCATGTTTGCCCCGTGCTTGTGTGGGTTTCCTCCAAATGCTCCGGTTTTCTTCCACAGTCCAGTGACATCATCTAGGTGGCTGTTCCAATTTGCCCCTAGGTGTGAGTGTGAACAGTTGTGTGAGTGTTGGCCCTGCGATAGCCTGCCAAGCTGTTAAAGGTGTTCCCTGCCTTCTCAAAAAGTCGACTGAGACCCTAGTAGAATTAAGCGACTCAGAAAATGAATGAAACTTTCTGGAATTTGATTAGTCGGGCTATGTTCTAAGCTAGAATTCCTAACACTCTACAGAGGAGAACAGGCACAATCTAATGCTCTATGTAAGGCTAAATGTGGACTGAAAGGTAGCCAAGTTTGGCCCTTTCAATTTCTCACAAATGGCTGTCAAGGCCATCAATTTCAATTCCCATCCGCCCTCCGCCCCCCTGAACACTTCACTTTTTCATTCCAAGCCTTTTTGGCCTGTCAGGCGGCTGTCAACAAAAGCTGTGTTGACGAAGTTAAAGTTGAGTTTTGGCCTTTAACCCCTAATTCCACTTCTCCGTGGTCTGCACAGTATAGCTGCAAAAAAAGAAAAATAATAAATCCACAGAGGTGTTGAACCCGCACTGATAAACAGCTTGGCTTGCTATTCAGTTAAAACATTTAGAGAAACCAAGAACAAGGTAGTAATTGACGCATTCACCAAGCCAAAGATGTTGTGCCATGATAAACAGCAGCATGAGACTGGAATCCGCTGTCTGTCCCGCACCCACAAACTTACTGGCCTCAGTCACATCTCCCATCCAAGCCGCAGCCTTCCAGCGTGTTCTCCTGCCGCTCGACATGGGTTCCAGGACGTCTCGCCAACACCGGTTATAGGATACTCATCCAATATAGCACAAACATGCGCTATAACTTCAATACCAGTCAAGAGTGTTAGGGATTGAACGCACATACATATATTAAGTCTTAAACAGCATTACAGCTTCTTAGTTCATACTTTATTTAGATATTAGATATTTAGAAAACAGTTTGTCTCCTAACTGAAAAATAACTAAACAGAATTAAACACCACAGCAGGTCTGATCCACTCCCACTGGTAAAGATGTGGCGTGAAATGACTCCTAGCTGAATGAGCAGTACTCAATGAAAAGCCTTGTGCCCCAAATGAGCGCTTGAATGAATACCCTGCCCAGTCCATGTCTACATGTGTACACATGGGTTTAATTAGCCAGGTTGATTAATCCATCTCAGGCAGTAGGCTAGAAGGGCAGCTGTGAAAGGCAGCAGAGCAACAGCTGAGAGAAGCATGGAGACACCCTGCTGCCTCTCCCATTCACACGTAGACAAGAGCACACAGATAGGATGTGTTTGTGTGTGTGTGTGTGTGTGTGTGTGTGTGTGTGTGTGTGTGTGCGCGCGTGTGGGTGGGGGGGAGTTCTGGGTCAGTTGAAGTCAGTCAGACTTCAACACAATGTTAAAGAGTAGTGCGTGTGCGTGTGTGTGTGTGTGTGTGTGTGTGTGTGTGTTTGTGTGTGTTTAAGCATGAGTGTGTGGGGGCTGTGTCTGTTTAGGGGTTCTGGGACACTTGAAGTCAGCCGGACTTCAACACAATGTTAAGGAGTAGTGTGCGCGTGCGTGTGTGTATGTGTGTGTCCATGCAAGGACAATTATTTTCCATCATCTTTAATGAGACTGCAGTAAAATGTCAATCGTCTTCACTTGCACTGATGAGGATTAAGCTTGCGTTGGAGATTAGAGACTCTCCAACACCCCCCCCTGCAGAGAATTTAAGTGTGGCACTGAGATAGTTACACACGTCTCCATTTCTGCTCATTACCTGCCGTGCCACATGCAATTAAGAAAAAGATATGCCAATGATAAACTAACCACATCTAATCATAATGTCGTTAGTGGGTATTTACATCACATTTCATCAGGCTCTTTCATTTCTCTAATCTAACATCAACAACAAACCTAATCCAAAACTACACAAAACAATAAAAGTCCCTTAAGACAATTAAGCCTCCCACACTGCAGGTTTGCTTCGATCTCCAGTGCATTCATTCATTCATTCATTCATTTTCAAAACCACTTAAATCTAAAACAGTCATGGGGAAGCTGGAGCCTATGTCAGGCAGGGTACACCCTGAACAGCTCGCCAGTCCATCACAGGGCCAGCACACATGCACACACACACACACACACACACACACTCACACCTAGGGTCAATTTAAAACAGTCATTTTGCTTAATGTGCATGTTTTTGGACTGTGGGGAGGACCCGGAGGAAACCCACACAAGCACAGCGAGAACATGCAAACTCCAGCAAGAAATGACATCTCCAAACCCGGGACCTGAATCCAGAACCTCTTTGCTGTGAGGCGGATGTGTTAACCTCTAGCCTACCATGCTGCCCTGCCCAGAACATTCCTGGTCTTAAAACATATAATGCAAACTGATCATGTTTAAATAAATAATTCCTAATTCAAAAACAGCCAATGAGGCATAGCTTTAAAAATAGAGTCTACATCTTATGGTTTAGACAGTTGTTACCTCTGACAAGCTGGTTACATTTTTGGTAAGGTTTGTATGGAATTTATGGAATTTCTACCAAGGGTGGGGCTTTGGACAAGGAAGACTCTGTTAAATTTTGGAGATGATCCGGAGCAAATTCTGGATCCAGGAATTTTTTAAAGGATTGTGTGAGATAGGAGGTTTTTTTTTTTTTCATTTTGGTTCATATGGGGGTTTGCTTGGCTTGGCGGTGTGCTCTTAGTTGTACGTTTTTCTTCCATCCAGTATTGTTCTGCTATCCTGTGCATACATCATCCTTCTGTTTTAACATTTTGTATGTTGCCCTGCTCAGAGCTCCAGGATCCCCATCTCGGTTCGATCCTGTTCTTTAACCTTTGTCAGTTCATTGTTTTTAGGAGGGCTTCCTCTGATATCTCTGTTTTCTCCAATATGTTTCTTTTAAGTTCCGCATTAAATAAACTAGTAAAAATTGGCCTGAAGTGTAAAAATGAGTGTGTCTATTGGGGCTCTGCGATCCTTGCGTCCAAATCAGAGTGCATCCCTTTCTCGCAGCAGTGTTCCCGGGGAAAAAATGGCTTTAAATACACCCCAGCTTTGACCAGGAAAAATCTACGAACTACGAACAAACTGATGAATGTATGAATGAACATTGATCTCATCTCACATTTCCATGTAGCGTTTGCACTTGCTGCCAAAATGCTACGTGTTGCCCCATGGTCCTGAAGACCCTTTTCATTCCAGTGTGTACGGATAGAAGTTATACGGGAGAGATACGCTCTGTTTTGGGAGGATTTTGACGGACAGTGTGTAAGAGCAGTGTGTGTGTGTGTGTGTGTGTGTGTGTGTGTGTGTGTTTAAACAGAGGGAACTTCTTTTCAGGACGAAGCTTTGCTTAATATCTCGAAACTTGCCATTTGAACAAAACATTCTCCAGCACAAAAACACATACATTCAAAGTTCCTGCACATGTATAAACACAGGAACTCAGACATTCAACACATTCCCCAATTTATGCTTATGTTAAAAAGGGACACAGATGATTTAGAAATCGGGTAAACAGCTGGAGGATATTTAGGTGGTTTGTTTGTTTGTTTGCTTGCTTGTTTGTTTGAAATAAACACTATAGTGAAATGTGACTGCATAGAATCAATGAATATCTGAATCAAAGACACTGTTTGACACTGATTTTCAGTCTTAAATCTTTCCAAATATCAGTTTATCAGTGTAATAACTATAATAATAATAATAACTAATAATACAATAAAGTAATGGGATCCATCATGGTTTCTAAAGCAGGGTCTTGATTATTGCATTTTCCAGTAAAAAATCACCAGTAAGAGACTCAGAGGGGGATTAAAATACCCAACATAGGTTCAAATAGCACTATTATTTAGAAGTAAATACTGAAAGAGTGTCATTTTTAAGGGAAAACATGCTGATTTGGCTGATAAAAGTCCAGCCCTGGACCCTGGTGAGAAACATTGTAGCGCTGCTGGAACAAACCAGAGGATAGAACCTCGTTCCATCTCATTCAAAGCCTGGCGGGTTAAATATTAAGAAATCAGGAGACAGAAGAAAGCAATGAGTTCGGAAGGAAAGACTTGAGCTTACCTTTCTCTGCGAGAGAAGCGCCGGAGTGCAGAGAGGTGAGAGCCGAAACCAAGAGGAGCAGACGCGCCGGCAGCTCCGCCATCACCTCCGCACAACCGAAAAACACCCAGAAAAGTACTAAATATATCAGTGTGTAGAAAACCTCGGGCTAAAACGCAGAAATCGTTCTCTGTGCGGTGAAGTTCAGCTGGAAAACGGTGCAGGGGTTTCGCAGCAAAGCGCAGAAAGGTGCGGATTGTCCTGCAGGAGAGCCACTGATTGAGCTCCGTGGAAAACGCTCCCGGCTGTTGGGGCTCAACTTAGCAACAAGGAGCTGCAGTAGAGACGCAAAGCGGGTGGGGGGGGGGGGAAGAACACCGCACGCACTCACGGTTACTGATTTACATGGGTTGATGAAGTAGGAAAAAACAACGAGGAAGGTTCTCCCGGCTGTGGGTTTCCTTCCCACACACACAGAGACAGAGAGACAGAGAGAGAGAGAGGAGTCGCGGTGCAGTGCTGAGGAGGTTTGTAGTTGTAGAGCTGCTGGTCGATGAAAACACCCGGCAGAGGAGCAGCATATGAGTAGGATTCCGGAGTGTGTGTGTGTGTGTGTGTGTGGAGTGTGAGGACACAACTACATTTTTTTTTTGTACCAACAAAGTCAGGACTTTTTCCAGAAGTTAGGACATTTTTGGTTGGTCCTCACTTCTTTAAAGGACTGCTTGAGAATTAAGACTTGGTTTTAGGGTTCAGGTTAGAATTAGGGTTAGGGGTTAGGCAATTTGTTTTATTAGGTAAGGTTATGGTAATGCATTGTAATTATGAATGTTTGCATGAAGACAGAAGTACAAGTTGTGTGTGTGTGTGTGTGTGTGTGTGTGTGTGTGTGTCTGTGTGTGTGTGTGTGTGTGTCACACATTGAGGACTGGAATACATTTTTAACCTACAAAGTCAGGACATTTTTGAGAAGTCAAGGCGGGTTTGGTTGGTCCTCACTTTTTAAAGGGCTGTTTAAAGGATTAAGACTTGGTTTTAGGGTTCAGGTTAGAATTAGGGTTAGGGTTAGGGTTAGGGGTTAGGCATTTAGTTTTATTAGGTAAGGTTATGGTAATGCATTGTAATTATGAATGTCCCCATGAAGACAGAAGTACAAGTTGAATTTGTGTGTGTGTGTGTGTGTGTGTCACACATTGAGGACTGGAATACATTTTTAACCTACAAAGTCTGGACATTTTTGAGAAGTCAGGGCGGGTTTGGTTGGTCCTCACTTTTTTAAGGGCTGTTTAAAGGATTACGACTTGGTTTTAGGGTTCAGGTTGGAAGTAGGCTTAGGGTAAGAGGCTGAAGTTAGGCATTTAGTTTTATTGGGTAATGACTTAATGGTAATTATGTCAATGAATGTCCCCACGAAGACAGAAGTACTTGCGTGTGTGTGTGTGTGTGTGTGTGTATATGTGTGTGTGTGTGTATGTGATACACACTGAGAACACAACTACATATTTTTTTAACAACAAAGTCAGTACATTTTTGGTTGGTCCTCACTTCTTTAAAGGACTGCTCGAGAATTAAGACTTGGTTTTAGGGTTCAGGTTAGAATTAGGGTTAGGGTTAGGGTTAGGGGTTAGGCATTTAGTTTTATTAGGTAAGGTTATATTAATTAAACATTGTAATTATGAATGTTCCTATGAAGACAGAAGTACAAGTTGTGTGTGTGTGTGTGTGTGTGTGTGTGTGTCACACATTGAGGATTGGAATACATTTTTAACCTACAAAGTCTGGACATTTTTGAGAAGTTAGGGCGGGTTTGGTTGGTACTCACTTTTTAAAGGGCTGTTTAAAGGATTACGACTTGGTTTTAGGGTTCAGGTTGGAAGTAGGGTTAGGGTAAGAGGTTGAAGTTAGGCATTTAGTTATATTGGGTAAGGAACTAATGGTAATTATGTCAATGAATGTCCCCACAAAGACAGAAGTACTTTCGAGCGCGTGTGTGTACAAGCATGCATGTGTGCTACATAATGAGGACCCCACAGAGACAGTGTGTGTGTGTGTGTGTGTGTGTGTGTGTGTGTGTGTGTGTGTGTGTGTGTGTCTGTCTGTGTGTGTGTGTCTGCATGCGAGCTACATA
>JAQMYF010000007.1:6812039-6843885 GCA_030014195.1 Neosilurus mollespiculum
ATGTAAGAATAAACTATCAAAGCAACAAGAAGAAAAGAACAATAACTAAAATTTTTAAAGGATTTTTAAAGGATTTAGGGGCAGTTAAGGCTTTTAAAGGTCAGATAAATATAAAATGCAAAAGGATAAAATAAGAAAATATATAGAATAAAATAAAATATACATATAAGATAAAATATGGGATACAAAAAAAAAAAAAAATATATATATATATATATATATATATATAAAATGCAAATGTAAAGTGTATATAAAAAATGCAAGTGTAAATGAGACAGAGAGGACATGAATGGCAAAAAGCTAGATCTGTGAATTATAACCCATAACACAATCTCAGGAAAACAGGACAGTTTTTGGTCACTAAACTTTCCTCTTTTATTTAGATGCAGGGTGTATCCTATGTTTTTTTTTTTTTTTTTTTTTTTGCTTATGTAATACAGCCACCTGTTGGTGAAGAAGGAGAACAGCAGGAAAAGGATAATCACTCAATGTTCACTTTAATCATTCATTCATGGATCTCAGCTTTCCCCGGGCGAAGGTGAGGTACACCCTGAACCACAGAGACAACACAAACACAAGCATTCAGACTTCCACTGCACACATAGGGGCAATTTGGAACAGTTAATTAGCATATCTTTTGACTGTGGGAGGAAACCGAAGTACCCAGAGGAAACCCACACAGAAACACCCGACCTTTTTGCTGTGAGGCGGACGTGCTTTGCCTGCAATCAGTACACCAAATTTAATTTCAAACACCAAGCTATGAGGATGATGATGTTAATGAATGTGCTCTATGAAATTTAATTCCTACCTTTATCTACCACTAACTAAAAAACAAAAATGTCTGAATGAGTTGAAGGTTATTGTGAGGACAGCTGGTAAAGCACAGCAATCGATACTAATCTCTGTAGGTTCTTATAGCGTATAGCTATAGCTAATCGTATACCTTGCTAATGCGCAGACCCTCACGTACCTGTATAACTATAAAGTATTTACATACTGTATTTACATGGGGTGGCATGGTGGCGTAGTGGTTAGCATGTCCACCTCACAGCAAGAAGGTCATGGGTTCGAGTACTGGGCTCGGTGGGAGCATTTCTGTGTGAAGTTTGCATGTTCTCCCTAAGATTATGTGGGTTTCCTCCAGGAACTCTGGTTTCCTCCCTCAGCCCAAAGACATGCACATTAGGTTAATTGTCTGTTTCAAATTGCCCCTAGGTGTGAGTGTGAGTGTAAATGGTTGTGTGTGTGTTGGCCCTGTGATGGTCTGGCCAGACGCTCAGGGTGTACCCTGCCATCGCCCAGAGTTGGCTGAGCTAGGCTTGAGCCTCCCCGCGACCCTAGTAGGATGAATTAATCTAATGTTTATAAAGACAAGAGCGCACCAAACCTGATTATTGGTATGTTCAGTAAAGCAGAATTATCAGTGTTATTACATGGAACATTTTGTTATTAGTGCTGTCTATATATGTGGCTGCATGGTGGCGTAGTGGTCACCAAGCACAGCAAGAAGGTCTTGGGTTCGAGTCCCGGGCTCAGCAAGAGTGTTTCTGTGGGGAGTTTGCATGTGTTTTCTGAGCTTGCTTGGGTTTCCTCCGGGTATTCCAGTTTCCTCCCACAGTCCAAAGATATGCACATTAGGCTAATTGGCTGTTTGTCCCTAGGTGTGAATGTTGGCTCTGTGATGATCTGGCGGGCTGTTCAGGATGCACCCTGCCTTCGCCCAGAGTCGGCCAAGATAGGCTCCAGCCTCCTTGCGGCCCTAGTAGGATGAATTCGGCAAACTGGAGTGAGTGAGCTGCTTTTATTAGCTGGAATTCATATTCATATTTAGCTGGAACTGGGTGAGACTAATCCAAATTTCAACAATTTAAACCACAGTAGCTGATAAATAATATCAAATGTCATTCCAGTGTGAAATGGGAAGTAATATATTCTGTTGGTGGAAGAAGGTTCAGAGATGTAATGCAGTATAATGGAATAAATGTGTATTTGGTGGTGTACTGGGATCAGTTTCACAGTTAAATAAACTGGTGTCTGGCTGAGTTCATAGATTTAGTTGACTTCCTCAAGAAGGCGATGATGCGATTCAGCAACCTGCAGTACGTCGGTAAACCAGAGGAAGTTGCGTATCTTCTTCACTAAGCGCGTCTCGCTACGTAGAAAATCCTTCCGCGTTTTAGACGTGGCGCCGGAGCTCATTCAGCAGCCAGCTTCAGTTCATTCACAGCCCTGGCTTTCATCCTCATCTCTCAGGTCAGTGTGCACTGCATTTATACATGACACACAAACATCTTGGCCGTCGTGTTGTTGTTGTTGCTGGGTAGCTGCATTTGTTAGCTAGTTAGCCGAACGTTAAGCTAACGCTAGCTGTGTGTGTGTGTTTGGGTTTAGGGAGGAACCTCAGCAGCTTGTGTGCTCGTTAGGGAGAACTTGATATTCAGGAAAGTCACGACCATGTTACACAGCTTTAGTTTGAGTTTGAGTTTAACTAGTTAGCATCAAGTTAGCATTTCTCTTTGGATGATTTTAATCAACTATTGACTCAGTCAGCCATTCCATTAGTGAATAAAATCACTTTGTGAAGCTGTACAAACTTACTTTTAGTTTAAACACTTGATAAAATCACCTCCTCAACCATAAATGTTTGATAATTTCAATAATAAATAACTTTTCTTCTTTTGTGTTCTCTGTATCCAAGTACACGAGAGAGAGTAAAATCCTCAGCTCTCTGTCTTCTCTACACACAGCCATGTTGTAGCCAATTAGCTTAATGCGCATGTCTTTGAGCTGTGGGAGGAAACTGGAGTACCCAGAAGAAACCCAGACCAACAACAGCAGTAACATGCAAGCACACTGAAATGTGTACCGTTGAGCCCGGGATTCAAACCCAGGCCCTTCTTGCTGTGAAGCGGACCTGCTAACCACTACACCACCACCCCTGTGTAAATACCTAGTAGATATAAAAGTGCTTGTGTGTCTGCACTTTAGCACGGATACGATTGATCCACCTGCGATCCTTCATTCATTCATTCATCTTCTTCGGCTTTTTCTGGGGTCGGGTCGCGGGGGGTAGCAGCCTAAGCTGTGAGGTCCAGACGTCCCTCTCCCGAGCCACTTCCTCCAGCTCTTCCCGGGAGACGCCAAGGCGTTCCCAGACCAGCCGAGAGACGTAGTCCCTCCAGCGTGTTCTGGGTCGGCCCCGGGGTCTCTTCCCGGTTGGACGTGCCCGAAACACCACACCAGGGAGGCGTTCGGGAGGCATTCTAATCAGATGCCCGAGCCACTTCAACTGGCTCCTCTCAACGCGAAGGAGAAGCGGTTCTTCTCCAAGCTCCTCCCGGATGACAGAACTTC
This sequence comes from Neosilurus mollespiculum, assembly GCA_030014195.1. Taxonomy (NCBI): domain Eukaryota; kingdom Metazoa; phylum Chordata; class Actinopteri; order Siluriformes; family Plotosidae; genus Neosilurus; species Neosilurus mollespiculum. Next base: position 6,815,397 of record JAQMYF010000007.1, read on the forward strand.
TCATTCACCACCTGAGATCCTGTGCAGTTTTATTTTTCCGTTAGTTTGAAACAAAACTAGGAAGTTACGTTTCATAGAGCACATTCATTAACATCATCATCCTGATTGTTTTGCGTTTGAAATTAAATTTGGTGCGTGTTCACCTCACATCATGAAGGTCCTGGGTCTGATTTTCCGGGCTCAGTAAGGGTGTTTCTGTGCGGTTCTCCCCGTGCTTGTGTGGGTTTGCTGCGGGTACTCTGGCTTCCTCCCACAGTCCAAAGACATTCATTCTCCAAATTGCCCCCAGGTATACATCTGAGTGTGAATGGTTGTGTGGGTTGGCCCTGCGATAGTCTGGGGATCTGTTCAGGATGTACCCCACCTTCGCCCAGTGTTGGCTGAGATAGGCTCCAGCCTCCCCGTGACCCTAATAGTAGGATTAAGCAGTGAGAAGTTTTTGGCTGAATATTTTCCAGACCATTCACCTGGACCATGTGGAAGAAAGCTGCTCTAGTGGCATTGCTGGCCCTTGCACTAGGTTACTTCTATCACACAAACCCCAAGCTTCAGGAGAAAACATTACATCTCATCACCCAGTTCATCCCTCAGTCACTATTCACCTCACAGCATGAACGGAGCACGGTAAACCTGGAAGAAACCATCTCCCGTGCATGGGATGCTCTCATCACCGCACCAGCAAGGCAGTGGGGTCGAATCGCGGTTGGGTAAGTCTCGGTGACCCATATGTTATAAATACCCATGTGTATTATAAATAAGATGACCTAGAAAGTCTGAAACTGGATGTAATAATTTATTTAAATACTGATACAACAAAAACAATAATAAAACATTTCTTTCACAGTACCAGTCAAAAGTTTGGACATGCTTTTGAACTCCAGATTACATTTTTGTTATAAACAGCTTCACTTGCTGGGATGTTATTAATTTTTTATGTGATCATTTTTATACCGGTGATGTCTGGTGTCAAACTCTTTGTCGCCTTGTTGTTATTGGCGGTGGTGTTTTTGTTGTTGTTGTTGTTGGTGGTGTTTTTGGTGTTGGTTTTATGACATCAACTGCTCCATGGTGTGTGGTCAGAATCAAATGAAATTTGGCATCATTATACTATGATAGTACAATGCCAGCAATTCTGAGGAGTCACTTTTCACTTTCTGACTGTAAAGTACAGGTTTTTAAACCAGAAATGGAATGGAAATATTGCAAATACCAGCTGGATCCAAATGCTTTTACAGGTGTACCTCTGGTGTGTATCTCAGTTGTTCCTCGCTTGTTGTTTCTCACAGCATACATCAATCAATACCTTTTCACTACTTCCAGCATTGCTTGCAGTATAAAACATGGATAAAAATGTAAATGGCGACACAGCGAATCTTGCCTTAGGGATACGATATCTTGGAGTCTTTTGGGGAAGTACTGTAGAAAGTAGATGGTTTTGCCTTTTTGAATAAGTCACAAAGGGGAATGTGTATCAGTCACGGCCACTTCCTTTCCTTCAATTTCTGCTGATGGGCAACCTGCGATGAAACTTTTTTCCCCATCAAACCAAGGCACTCCAATTCCATACACATCCATCACAGGACAGAAAACAGAAATTAGTTTTTTGTGTCTCTCAACTGTTTTATTTGAAAGAACATCTGTTTATTGTGTAAGCTGGATTTGTAATAGATTCCACTCGTTTAGGAACAGCAGCTCAGTTCCTCTCTCTGGTTTCCTTCCTCAGGGTGAATGCCTGTATTGACGTCGTAGTCTCAGGCGTCAGCTTACTCCAGGCTTTGGCTCTTGACCCAGGGTCCGGACGTGACCATGACATGTTGCACTCCAAAGAGGATCTAAAAGAGGCCTTCGTTCACTACATGCAAAAAGGAGCAGCGGCAGAACGTTTCTTCTCAGATAAGGAAGTCTTCCAGAGGATCGCGAGGGCCGCTGCCGAATATCCTGGTGCTCAGGTACACTGTGTTCGATTTGGACTTCGGTTTAGCTGTTGCTTTTGAATGTGTTGTCAGTAATTTTTGCAGATAGGAGAATTTTTATTTTAACCTAAATTCCAAGAAATTAAGCCCCTCCTATGTTCTAATTGATCAGATTATTTGTCTGAATCCGTTTGTTCGACCTCTTGTTCCTCACAGCCTGGTCTTTTTATTTTAAAAACATCCGAACGGATTTATGACCCATCACCACAAAATGTCTTGATGCACCAAGCTGCTTTTTTGAGTAAATTGAATTTTCTTAAAAAGTCTCGTGAGTAAATTAGTTAAATTTTGTTTGAGAATGCCCTTTATTACTATATGTGCATATCTTTAAAAGTGAAGCTCCTGGACTCCTGAGTGGCTCGTCAACTAGGTGCGTCGTTATCATCCTTGAGGTACGCAGCCATCTATGGGTAGGGGTCAAGCTCTCAGGGAAGAGAGGGCATATTCTCGCCTACCTGCCACTAGTGATCATGGGCATACAGCGCTTTTCTCCAAGAATGTTATTCTTCCAAAAGAAAAGGTATCACGTGTGTCGTGCAGTAATTAAAAAAAAAAAATACAAATTTAAACCCACCCTTTGATATCTGACCTGTGGCGCTTTACACACTGTGTGTGTTGTTTTTTTGTTGTTTTTTTTTGTGCTTTGGAATGACAATTTTTAATAATGTTTTACTCTTTTAAAAACTCAGGGATGAGTTGACAGGAAAACCAAACTCCTCCAGCTGGGTAAACTTTATCTCGTTTCAATGCACTCACTTCCGATTAAATTTGAATCAGATAACGATTAAAATCTCATTAGAAATCTGAAAAAGTGCTTTACTGAGCAGTTTATGCTTATGAGAAAAAAACCGCCTAGCAGTCATTTAAAAAAATAACCAAAACGAGATACATGACGCAATGAGTACTCAGTCGCATATCTCCCCATGGCTTCACATTTCTATCATTGACCTTGTGTGTGAGCACAAACATGAGTCTGAAAACCCTTATTTCACAAAAACCTGACTGTGTTTGGAAACTGAACAAACTTTCCACAACACACAGCATGTTCTGGTTTCCCAGCTCTCAAACACGAAAGATAAACATCCTGCCTGTTCAAAGCTGTATAGCTGAACCCGGTGTATATATGCACATTAAACGTGTTCGGGACCTGTAAAGAAAGTTCTCCCTCACCAGGGCCGACAGTTTAAATATTGAATGAAGGCTGACTCCAGGGAGGATTGAGTTTCTGTGTCAAATTTAATTCTGCTTGGTTGACAGTAATTAATATTTTCAGCAGCAGACTCAAGTCAAGTCATGCTTGCTCTTGCATACCTTCATACAGAAGTGCGCAGTGAAGATTCTACACCACCACTTTTGTCTAAAAGGGCTCCTAATAAAAACAAGTAAAAAATGACTTCTCTATAATTTTTTGGTGAAAATTTATTGAACAATGCTACTGTAGGCAATACAATAAAAGGAACCAAAAAACCGACAAGTATATTGAGGTAAAAGTATGGCTAATAAACAAAACCACTGAAAACGGGGGGCATCACAATTTCCCCCCCAATTAAGTTGAGCCAATCAGCACCAATAGTGATGCCAGTCATGCCACATTTTTACAAATTGCTCTGCATGCATATTGTGGAGTGACATAACTTACTTCCGAGGAAAGCGCTATCCACCCCCCTTTTGTGCATGAGCTCACAGAAGCCCATGATTGGCACAGAAGCCCATGATTGGCACAGAAGCTAGTGATTGCTTTAAGTGACAGGAAAGCAAGCCCATGTCATATCCCTCCCTCCATGAGAGCTCGGTCAATTAGCCCTCATGGGCTCCTGGCTATGGATGACTGTGTGCACCCGGGGCTTGAACTGGCAAACTCTTGGGTGGCACTCCTTGACTCATTGGTCACATCCACACACTGTAGGGTTTGAACTCGTGGTTTTAAAAGAAACACCTGTGAGTCACTTATTACAATATTTTAAATTACTTAAAAAGTGGGTGGGTTGATCAAGTGAAAAATGACGTAGAGCTGGCCTTACTGTTCTAATACATTTGGAGGGGACTGTATCTGTATGGGTGATGGAGGATATCTCATAATAATTTATGATTTTAATTTCCTGTCTCCTGTAGGTATATGTGGGAGGTAATGCTGCTCTGATTGGCCAGAAACTTGCCTCGTACCCAGAGCTGGTAGTGAGTTCATATTCATCTGCTTCTCTGGAGATTATCTGATGAACTAACTGGGAACATTTGCATGCTTGTCGGTTCTTCACCTGATTATTTTTTCTGTTTTGTGCCCCAGGTTTTGTTCATGTATAAAGATATGATTTACTGGGTAAAGCATATTTTGTGTATTTGCTTTCCTTTAGGTTCTTTTGTGTGGCCCTATTGGCCCGAAGCTACATGAATTGCTGGATGAACAGATAGTGGTTCCGCCGCAGTCACTTCAGGAGACTGATGAGTATCACCTCATCCTTGAGTACAAGGCAGGTCAGGATAGATTCCTCTTTCCCTACATGCATGACCGTTCAAGAAGGCTCCTACTTATAATACAGTAGTGCTAACTGTTTACTTGAAAATTGCTTAGCGACCTATATGTTGTGTATAAAATGTCTATTACTATAATAATAATAATAATAATAATAATAATAATTGCTTGTGTGTATGTTTAGGGGAGCAGTGGGGCTCGAGTCAGGCCCCTCAAGCTAATCGCTTCATCTTTTCTCATGATGTATCAAATGGTGAGATGAGCACTTTGGAGACCTTTGTGGCCAGTCTGGAGGAGTTTCAGCCCAGATTGGTGGTGCTGTCCGGTCTCCATATGATGGAGGGTATGGGCCGTGAGCTCTGGGAGGACCGACTTAAAGAGGTATGCTGTACACTCGAACTATGCGTTTAAAATACTTGATTTATGTTATCGTAAACAGCCATACATAAGAGTAGTACCCTGCTGTTAGATCCAGGCTCCAAGACATTAATGTAACCCCAACAACAACAACAAGCTTGACTGCCCCACACCAAACATGCTTCAGTGGCTCCAGACAGACAAACACAATGAGTGACTTTTAGAACTATGTCATATCTTTTTCCTTTTTTTTTTTTTTTACATAACTTATTTATCTGAAAATGTCACTTTTTATGCATTTTATCACAGCATTGTTTTTAAACATATTCACACATTATGAACTTTATTAAAAAAAAAAAACTTAGAAAACATAATTACGCTGTAATTACATATTTTAATAAACGTATGACCAATGAATTGAGCCAGGGCTACGTCAATAATAAAATTGAATTCGTTTATTTTGTAGTGACAACTAATCGAACTGCTATGTTCATGTACATGGTGTTGTGAGAAAAGCAGATCGGGGGTAAGGCCATGCACCCCCCCATTTTCCTACCCTAATTTTAGTTGTAGCCATTCCGACACTTCAAGTATTTCCTCCCTATCACATATGACTGCCACCAGCCAGGGAGAGGTGTAAGCATGCACATGCTCCCTCTGTAAAATACGATGCTATAATCTGCCTCTTTATGAGCTGCTCCGCATGTCCATGCAGAAGCAGCCTAACACACTCGGAGGGAAAGCGGAATGAGCTCACTGATGGCCATGATTGGCTGGTGATCACTGTAAGTGAGAGGAAGGCGAGCGTATGCCATTCCTCCATCCCGTGAGAACTCCACCAATGGACTCCCGGATCTGAAGCTGCAATCTCCAGGCTGATAGTCGCGCACCTTGTTGATGTGCCACTCAGGAGCAGATCAGGATTGATGAGGTGTAATTTGAATAGTGTATAATAATAATCACACGAATCACCAGTCTTACCGCCATTTGATCCTCTTGAAAGGCACAAGTGCTTGACACTTAGCATTACAATTATGTAACCGACAAAAGCAGGATTAATTTTGTTAATCATCTTACCAAAAATAGTTTTTGGTTATGCCACTGCCAGCACATCACATGACATGCTTCTGAATCCCATTGGACACAAGTGGGGCTTGCATTAAGTGCAGGAAGCTGGTATTGTGTTACAGGTCAGTGTTTCAGCCAGCCTGAAGGGGACCATGATATGTATGTAGTACGTGTATATACACGACACTTAATGGTAACTTCTTTTTAGATGGCAGTGCTGATGATGGATGATTAAGCATTAGGGTACTACAGGTTAAATGATGCTTCAGTTAGGTTCGTTCTCTCAAACTCTGTATGCTACTGCCTGTGGTGCTGCCTCCTAGCGGGTAGAAGTAGCGCTCATCAATGAACGTTGAACATAAATATAGCTTGTACGTATAGTATTTATGTTTTTGGATAAATGTCCATCTGTCTGATCCTAAAAAGCAATTTAATCTCCTACAGTTTGTTGTTGCCATCACTGATGTTCGCAATGAGGCGCCCATCCATCTTGAACTGGCCAGTATGACTGATCAGGATTACATGAGAATCATCATGAAGGAGGTAAATGTATATGTTTAACACATGTTATTTCTATGCTTTGCTGTGTATTGTATTGCAACTGGGTCCCTATAAGATCCCCCGTGAATAAAATAAGTCTTCTGCACAGACATGGAAGAGGAATTTAGGAATTTAAGCTTTGTTTCTATGGAAGATCGGATATCCCCAAAAATATTGGTCTTAATATTTTAACATCCGGCCTTTTGCCACAAACGCTGGGTCTCATTTTGTGTTCATGCATCCATATAAGTGCTGTTTTGAATGCATAAGTGCACATGCAGTGCTCTGTTACTTTCTGGATGATGTACTCACAACAGTCAGATTGTTCAGTGTGCAACGCAGTATACTTTACACCCTTAGTGGTCGTGGTCTTGGCCACATATGGAAAGGACAAGACTTTCAGATTTCGTGAGAATGGTGTTTGAAGATGTGGCACTCAAACAAGAAAAAATAAGCAGTCTTTGGTCTGCGGGAGGAAACACCCGGAGGAATCCCACACTAGTATGGAGGGAAAATGCAAACACGTAAATGCCCTTGCTTGGGCCCTCCATGGGGCTTGAGCTCGGGGCTAACCACTACACCACCGTGCTGCCTTTGTATGTTTGTTTGTGTTTATTAGCAGGATTATGCGAAAAAAGTATATGTGTAGATTAGGGCCTTGGACCAGGAAACTTTTGGAGTTCTGATGTTCACAATCCTGGATCCAGGAAACTTTTAAATGGTTCTTTAACATTGTGGGATAGGATGAAGTTTTTTCGAAGTGAGATATTACAGCAGGCCCAGATGTGTATATATATATTTTTGTCTGTCAAATTGGTGGCGGAGGTTTGCACTCTCCAAGTGCTCGTTTTAAAATGAAGCAAAAAAAAAACGACGCCTCTTCTCCTTAGTACACAACTTGCTGTGCACAATTTAAGAAAACACAGTCCTGCCAAAAAATATGCAAGTACATAAAGTGTGCATAGTGTACTACATCGAAGTATACTAACAAGAGTACATGAATTGAGACATGGCGAATAATGTAGCAGCTGAAAAAAAATATATATTTTTATTCATTTTGGAATACAGATTTATTTCTATATCTTTTACATTCCACCTAACAACTAGAGGGGCACTCAGAGTGCACGGTATCTCCACTATGCACAAATAGATTGTTATAACTTGGCACAGTTATAATGAAATGTCTCCCCCTAGTGGGCTTTGGTTGAACATTTAGTCCCATGCTAATTGAAGATGGGAATATTTCTGGATAATTTTTTCAGCATGATCCCATGCATGGATCACCTCCAAAATTTAATTGGGTCTTTCCTGGCCCAGCTCTCGCCCCTCAATCAAATTTGATGAAAATCAGAACAGGAATTTTTGCATAAACCTGCTAACAGAAAAAAAAAAACCCTTTAATAAATGCTTGTTAAAAAGCCTTGAAAAAATTCTTGGATTCGGATGGTGATCCGGTTCTACTCCAAAATGTTACAGGTTCTTGCTTACACCAAGTTTGGTGAAAATTGATTCAGTAGTTTTTGGGTAATCCTTCATAAGAACAGCTTCATATTGTTTTATGATTAAAGGTTGTAGAATTTTTACAGTGTAAACATGCACAGTGAAGTTTCACAACATGTTTCCACATGGAATTAATCGAGCTATAAAACATTAATGCATGTAGTACCGAATAGGTAGAGGCCACAGATTAGGTGGCTGAAAAGCATGTGTACCATATTCAGTGTTTTGTGCTATTTCGTTAGCAGGTCCTGCCCATGGTGGACTCGATCGGCCTGAATGAGCAGGAGCTTCTCTTCCTGTCCCAGGCTGGTGGAGGTCCTCACTCTGACCTCCAGTCGTGGAAGGGTATTCCTGATGTGGGCCGTGTCGCCGATATCCTCCTCTGGATTCTGGAGCAGCATGGCCGAGCCGAGCTGGACTCTGAAGCCCATCTGACCCGCATTCATTTCCACACTCTGGCCTATCATGTGCTGGCCACAGTCGACGGCCACTGGGGGAACCAGCGGGGAGCCGTAGCGGCCGGGGCTCGCGTTGCCAGCTCTCAGGCGTGCGGGTTACAAGTTGTAGATGTCAGTAAGGTGGAGCTCAGGGTGCCGCTCAGCTTCTACAGCTCTTTCTCAGAACCGAAAGAGGGCTTAGTGTTGGACCCGTCCAATCCGGTGACGGTGTGGCGAAGGGGGAACGTGTCCTTCCATCTCAGTCCTGTCCTCGTATGCACACAGCCGCTACGGACAGTAGGGCTTGGGGACGCTATCTCAGCAGAGGGACTCATCTACTCTGAGACTGTGCCCCAACTGCACTCTGATGACTAAAATAGAACTTTTCATGTTAAGGTATTTAGCCACGAGGTCCAATAACACCGTCTTAAAAACATATCCTTACTCCTGATCCTCTCTAACACCTGCAGAGCGTCTGACCAGCTGAATAGATGTCCCTGTAGGTGCTCCTTCATTCACCTGGTCCTTAAATGAATGGAGGAATGTTTCATCAGTACAGGAAGGAGACTTTGTCCTCAGTTTGTTTTCTTGTGCAGTCCTGGTGTGTAGTCTTAATCTGTTTGGTGAGTACTGTACTCCGTCTTACTTGAGACCGTATTATTGCACTGAGTAGAAAATGCTGGTCCACACACCCCCCCCAAACACTCTATGGTCTTTTTATTTCACTGACTACTACGACGGAGACGCAATTAAGAGCGCGGTGCAGAAAACCCTGAGCTGCTATGACATGGAAATAAAAAAGACTCGAGAATCCCAGACTAAAACCAGTTCTCACAGATGCCATAAGTTTTGACACCCCTGAACAGGGATGGGTTATTTAGATTTTTTTTTAACTGTTTTACAACAGTAATGAGGATATTGAGGCACTCGGTATATATCACTGGCCAACAAAAGTGTAAAAAACAAAACTGTTTAATAGCGAGCCCCAGACGAGAATCTGGCAACCCATTAAACCTTTTTTTTTTTTTGGTGTGTTTGTTTTCATGCAATACCCACCGTTGTATTCGCTAACCACAGGCAACCCAGTTTATGGCAGGAAAACCATGATGAATGTGCATTTTATAATTAGGATTTGTTAGGTTGTACCGTTAGAATACTGATACTATATACCAGAACAAGATCGGCTTCCTATCAATAGAGACATCTCTCAGGTCTGCTTTTCGGTAGCGCCTCAATTGATGTAAAATTTTAGATTTAACAGCAGTCCTTACACTCGTTCCAACTTCACTTAGAAGACTTTTCCCAGGTATTCCAAGCTCCAAGCTGCTAAAATGTATTTGCTTGAAGAAACAATGTAATCAAAGGTGGGCTCACACGATACCGCTCATGATCCCGATTTGCCCCGATCATATTCCGATGTTACATCAGAGAACATTGGTACACATTGTAGGACATCAAAGGAATTTCGGCGAGAACTTCAGGAATGAGTGAAATATTTTTGGGAGTGTCGAGAAATTTGGTGTTTCTTTGTGTTCAGCATACATTGGGGAAACATTGGGGGGTACATAGTAACAAAAACAGCTGAAACTTCGGAATTTGATCCTTTCAAATCGGGATCGTGGTCAGTATTGTGTAAGCGTCTCCTCAGTAAAATCATTCATTCATTTTGCCGAACAGCTTAACCCTACTCGCGTTGCGGGGAGGCTGGAGCCTATCTCAGGCGACCCTGGCTGAAAGAGGGGAACACCCTGAACAGTTCGCCAGTCCATCGCAGGGCCAAAACACACAACCAGTCACATTCACATCAAGTAAAACCTATTGATTTAAAAAGACACGGATTCTGAAATGCATACTCACGGGCATTACCTCCACGTGATACTGTAGAACTGTTTTAGAAGCTTTAGCTGAACACTTTGATCAGTGTGTCTTAAAAACAATGAAAGATCTGTTCAGTGTGGTGTGCAGAAAGGTTTGACTGCTAGTAGAGATCAGAAGAATTTTTTGTTACTGAAACCGTGAATTGTAATAGAAATCGCGGGCCTCTTAGTTTTCTGTTTCTTAGAATATTTAGCAAAAACACCAGCACCTCAGCACTTCATTCTCAGCATGTTTTAGGTCATTTTACTCAGGGATGTCGAGTCTTATCCACTCAGGGCGGGTGTGGGTGCAGGTTATCATTCCATCTGAGCAGGAGCCTCACCTGTTAAACCATTGATCATTTCGCTGTCCGTGAACTTGACCTACAATGAGCTTTTCAGTTGATTCAGCGTTTGGTGCCAGGTTGCTACCATGAAAATCTGACTGTTCTTGGGATATAGCCATGTGCACCAACCTGACAGAAGTGAAAAAAATACCAGCTACACCATCACGGCTGCTGAAGAGTGGACCGTGCATCCTGTTGTTCGCCTGTGGTAAAAACTGATCCGTGATCTAAACAGGTGGAAGGTGGGGCTTGGTCCTACTTGGTTGGAATGAAATCCTGTACCCACACCAGCCATTTGTGGATAAGACCGAAGATCCCTCACTTAAGTCAACCAATCCTGCCTTTTCTTATTTATGGAAATAAGAGAACAGTTCGTACTTTTTTTTTTTTATTTTTCCATGTCCTGTATGTATTCTTTTTTTTTTTTTTTAATGGAGTATCTGTAAAATCATGTCTGTTTATACATGGTGTTAATGATTAAGAGTCTTGGTTATGAAATTGTATTAAAAAAAAATCTTGCTATCGGCAACTGGCTGGATAAATGTATGATGGGAAACTTGAAGCGTTGTGTGACTGGCATTTAAAGTCAGTTTTTTTCTTCTGATGCAGTAAAATGATGTCGGTATGTTCTCCAGCAGAAGTGAAAAGAAAGAACAAATCGACTGAAACTGAATGATGGTGTGTTTAGTTCACTGTTGGATGGTTGTACTTGTTCTACCAGGATGTACTGAATTGGAGCACTGACACTGACCGACCCTGATCAAGACCATAAAACACAGTTAGAGATCGTGAAGCTGCTACTCTACACAGACAGACAGAAATGGAAGAGGTGATCGTTATTTCGAATCTGGTTTGATGATTAAAAAGCTGTACGTTGTCATTAACTTAGAAATTTTGTTGTTTAGCATCATGCAAATATACCTGCAGGTTTTTTCTCCTTTAAATAATTTTTAGCTTTATTTCTCCAGGAATAAGATATTAACATACTGGAATAAGGTCAGATTTAACTTTCTGCTTTCTTTCTGTCTTTTTTACCAGATTGTGACGCTTGGTTCTTTAAAATGACTCCTTATATATGAGGACTGATAGTTTGAACAAATTATGCAATGTGATAAACATTTAAAGGACATTATGTTAACAGGAACAATTAGCTTATAGTAAATAAGGGTTTATGATATTTTTTGTATCAATAAAATATTTCTGTTGATCCAAAATTTACTGTCTTGATGTTCTTTATTTGTAAAGAAGGTTTAAGGCACAGGTGTCAAACTCAAGGCCTGCGGGCCAACTCCGGCCCGCCAAGTCATTTTATGTGGCTCGTAAGAGCTTTAAAAGAATATGATTATCGTACATTCTTTGCCTCGACTGTTACCATAAAACCTAATTCATCATCCGTCCACTAGGTGGCAGCAGCCTATTTCAAATAAACAGCTAGTCATTAGTGACTGAAGAAGGATTGCATGCTAGCTTGTCGCTGTTAAGTGTTGTCAGAAAATGCAAGTGAATAAAGGAAAAGAGGACAAATGGCTATTTTGCCATGTAGATTTCATGGTTGCCCTTTTAGAATAAATGTTCAGTGATTATTCGGCCCTCGATCTGCTTTAAATTTAGTGATGTGGCCTTCAGTGAAAGAGTTTTGACACCCCTGTTCTAAAGTGATACATAATGGACTCCACAAACAAGACTTTTGGCAGAGGTTTTGTAATCACCAGTGTGTTCGTCTATGAATAAAATCCTCACCACACTCGTGCATGGATTTTTACCAAAAAATAGTGAGAACACTAACCTACCCAAGTCCCAGACATTATTTCATTTTGGAATGTCAAGGTCAAAGGTGAAGGTCAGAGCAGGGCCACATATTTTTGGAGATAGAGCACTTATAACTTGTAAACGAGTGCCTATAGACATGCCGCTACTCTGGAACTACAACCAGAAACTATATACAGACTCACATCTGTATCTTTAATCTTGAGTGACCCAAATTGACCATCATTGCGTCCAAAGAATTCTAAGAATTCCTGGAACCTGTGTTCACAAGCAAGGAGTGAACATGAGGCAGCAACGAGCTTAACTTTAAACATGCATCCCCAGAAGTAATCAGTTCATCCTTGCATAAGAGTGGTCATAAATGCAAAGCTTGAAGAAAATCCCTCAAAGAGTTTGAGATACCACGTTGACAGGACTGGCCCACATGAAGCTGCAGTGACCTTGACCTCTGAACTCCAAAATATAATCAGTTCATCACTGCGTTACGATGGGCGTTTTTGCAAAGTTTGAAGAAAATTCTTCGAAGCGTTCTAGAGATATTTAACTGGATATTTAGAGAGGTGTAACTGGAAATGCGTTCTTGTCACAGAACACTAGATGTATCCCTGCATGGTCAAACGCACATTTAGGAACATTGGGTTTTTATTAAATTTGATTCTTGTGACAGGGAAATCAAGTAAAAATGATGTCCATGGGCATATCTGGTATAAATAACAAACAATCCGGTGCTGAATTTGACATCCCTGACTCTACATGACCACATGTATATTTCATATGGGCCCTGTGACCTTGAAAATAGGTCAAAACTTCACAATAAGTATTACGGGTATGAATTGGAGACTAATCCGACAAAAACTGCACCCTCTAGAGTTTACACGGGTATTTTTGTTGACTTGACCTCTGTGGCCATGAAAAATAGGTCAAGGTTTCGATAAGCTGATAGGGCTTGCCGCTGGGTAATGCCTGATATAAAATAAAAGCAAATCAATTAAGATTCCGTTATGCTGGAGAGCATGTAAATTTTTACCCACTTTGACCTCTGTGACTTTGAACCCTGAATTTTTACATGACCATGTGCAAACTTCATATGACCACTCTGACCTTGGTAAATAGGTCAAGGTGACCCAGTTTCAAAAGGATTGAAGACCTTCACACTGAGTATAACAGGTATACTGGATTGGAAACTGATCTGAAAAAACCGCACCCTCTAATGTGTTAACGGGCCTTTTTACTGAATTGTCGTCTGTGACCTTGAAAACTAAGTCAAGGTGACCCAGTTTCAATAGACTGTTAGGGCGTGCCGTAGGGACCATTAACAATGAATATAAAATAAATCCATAAAGAACCGGCACAGGTAGAGTTTTAACAAGACGTGTCTGTGGGGTCTGCGGACACTCCTGAAAAATAATATCCCCTACACTTTACGGGTGATACGTTTAAAACCAGTACCCAGATACAGCCCTGCAGCATTATCCATGCTGTGTGGCGGAGGTACCTTGCTCTCTGCGAGTGCTCTTCTACGTTAAAAATGTAATGGAGATGATGACAAAACATGCATGCAGCACAACTTGTTTATTTTTTGCTGCGATGCAAAGATTGGAAAAAGCATATTGTGCTACATTAATGTAATGCACATCTGGATTTAAGAATCCATAAGGACATGTTTATTATAACTTCCAAAAATAATTGGTGTCATTTCACATTACAAAGTCTAAAAATGCAACATGATTTTTTTTTTTATATATATATTACAACCCTGTTATTGTTGGTGCTTAAAATAACAGCAACTCTAAACCCTCCTGAGCATGTGTAGTCATGTGACCAAGGTGGGGGGGGTGAAGTAACTACAGCAGACTCGTAAAAACTAATCAAGCATCCGGATCATAGTCTTGCAGAGAGATTGCTATGGAAAACCTCTTTGTACAAACAGTATGCCTAAAAAATGTAATAAATATACTATAAATGTATAGGATACGAATACTTTATACAGCTTACACCCTGTTCACCAAGCGGTGAGTGTTTGTCCATGCTCTCGTGGTGTCTCTGAGGGGAGTCCTGGTGCACCCTGTACATCTGGCTCTACACAGGAAATAAGAACGTTAAAGGATGGACAGAACCTGAGCAAAGCAGCAGCCTGTGTGCGTAGAATTTGGTGGATGACATTATCACAAACAAAATTACACCTATTTGTCTTGTGCTACAGACTACTAGCAGTTGAGAATCAACAGCATACAGTTATTCAGCATCCATCCCAATGTAATCCCAGTTCAGCATCCATCCCAATGTAATCCCAGTTCAGCATCCATCCCAATGTAATCCCAGTTCAGCGTACATCCCAATGTACCATTGTTCACTTGTATTTGATACAGCATGTGTGTTTCCCATACGCAAGATGAACACAAGAGCTAATAAAACAGACCCAGGGTTGCCAGGTATCAGCCGAACAACATCTCATCCTCACCTAAAACTAGCTCAGAAAAATCAGAAACGGGAAAAATTTGTCAATTTTGCATTTCTGATGTATAGGTATCCCCACCTTTTTTTTCCTACATAAAATTATCGGGTTTAATTGCAGTGATGTGCTCTAAAACAAGATCTTGGGTACTTTTAAACTAGCCCATTACTTTCATGACCTTTCTATCTCCTGGTTATGGGGCAGCATGAGTCTTGCCCCAGTGTGCCTCTGTTACAGCTTGTTGTAGTTCCCATTTCGACCACGAGGCATAATAAATCACTCACTCATCCACAAACTCAACCGCTAAATCCTATTATGTTCGCGAGGAGGCTGAAGCCTATCTCAGCCGACACTGAGCTAAGGCAGGAAACACTCCGCACAGCCTGCCAGACCATCGCAGGGCCAGCACACACAACCATTCACACTCACATCCACATATACAGGCAATTTGGAACAACTGCATATTTTTGGACTGTGGGAGGAAACCGAAGAACCCGGAGGAAACCCATGTGAGCAGAGTGAAAACATGCAAACTCTTGACAGACACGCCCGAGGCCGGTACTCGAACCCAGGACCTTCTTGCTGTGAGGTGGATACGCTAATCGCTACGCCACCGTGCCGCCACAATAGCTAGTAAAAACACAGTAACAAAGTTCCGTACTGGAGCTAGTACTTAGTTCAACAACCTTTTTTTCAGCTGGTTTAATGTGTGAGGGTTGTTCATGAACCACTTATAATCTTAAAGCCAGTGGAACTTGAAACTTAAAACTTTAAAGGAACCAGAATGCTGAATCCGTGTACCTGCAGCCAGCTGTATGCTTTTGCTGTAACCTGCAGCAGATGACATGGCCTGACCCAAGGCCTGATTGGAACCCAGGGGCTGCTGGGAGGTGACTGGTTTGCCAGAAGATGAGCGCTGGCTGCTCTTGGACTCTTTCCCGGGTTTTGACCAGAATAAAGTATCCCCAGCCTGAAGGGCTGCACCCATTTTTTGAGCCGTCTCTACAAGCTGTGGAGGAAGAGTACAGAAACAGAGAACAGATGTGTAGGGATGAATACCTGCAGGTGTGAATGGAGAGACCCATGAGTATGATGTATTTCAAGAGAAATACTTTAAGATTTTGTTGGCGCACCTTACAGTATGGTACGGGTATAAAACTGGGACTCGCATAATGAAAGAGTGGTTCAGGGAGTATCATCTTCATCATTTGCCGAACTGCTTAATCTAATCTGGGTTGTTGTCTCAGCCTACACTGGGTGAAGGAGGGGTACACCCCGAACAGCTCACCAGACCATCACAGGGCCAACACACACATAACTATTCACATCTAGGGGCAATTTGGAACAGTCAATTAGCCTAATGTGCATGTCTTTGGACTGTGGGAGGAAACTGGAGTACCCGGAGGAAACCCACGCAGACTCCACACAGAGACATCAGAGCCCAGGACTTGAACCCAGGACTTTCTTGCTGTGAGACGGACGTGCTAACCACTATGCCACTGTGCCGCCCGATTCAGGGAGCGTGAGAAATCATTTTCGCACAGTACCACAGAGTCCTCCCCTTAACTTAAAAGTCTGTGGGATGTCAGTGAAAAATGGACACTGGATTGAAATAAAAGTTGCGATGTTGATTAAATTTGTTGAAACAATGCCACGATGCGCCAACAAAATATTACAGTGCACCAACTTTCCTTTCCACCAATATTCCCAAAAACTCTTTTTTAATTTACTGTAATACTAAACACTGTTGTTTATTTTTTCTACCTAGGTTTTCTAGTCATTAATCCATTTTTGTATTCCTTGTTTGGCGGATTTCTTTTATGTAAACCCAAGACAGGAGACAGAATATTTTACTCTTTCTTGTATTCTTAAAGAAGCCTGAACTAGTGCTTTGATTTAAACATTTAATAATTTGAATACAGGAGTCTGTCCTGAGCTGATGGGGTAGATGTAGTACGTTTCATACTCTATCACTGTATATTCTGTTGAAACTACTGCTTTAAACACACCAGTGACACAAACTGTCACAACGTTTTCCATAACATTCAAAAAGGAGGTTTCCCTAAAAATACTTTCATACACCTCCCCCTTCACCTCACCTCTGAGGGTGGAATTAAAAGTGACTGGACCCCCAAGAAGCGTTTGATGCTGTTGCCATCAGCTCAGGATGGAGAATGTCTGCATGTAGAATAAAACCTGAAGTCTCTACTTTCAAAAATGAAAACAAAAACAAACAAAAAACCCTGTATTGACCAGTGTCACACATGTTCACAGTATCTCTCCTGATAGTCTCGCCTAGCAGATGTTTCTACGTGCATGAACTGTGTAGATCGTTGGATTCAAAACAGCAGCTGGGCGTGGCGACACTTTCAAAGGGCAAGTCCGCATGCGTAGATCAGAGGATGGCTTGGCGCAAAAAAATTTTGGATTTTAAAATTCACTCGTCAAGTTAACACCGGCCGGAGTAAAAACACGACCAATGTTATTTTTTATTACAAATCTCAAATATTAACATCGGCGGATCCACGGAACAAGAAATAAAAAAAGAATGGCCTTAACTTATTTATTAGTGCTAATAATCCGAGGTTCTACCTCAGGGTCGAACTCAGTGTTGCTGTTCCGCTCTAACAACATGTTGACTTTCTTCTCCATCTCCTGGTACTGCTGTAGTGCTGCCTTCTTGTCTCCCTGATTATACAACAGCACTGCAAAATTCAGACTCACCAGAGGGTTGGACCTGGAAGAGAGAAAGAAACACAGAGACATCCTTCATTCACCTACAAATAAAAGAATAAATAAATGAATCTGCAGTTGTTTAGAGAGTTTCGAAGACTTACTCATCCAGCTGAACAGCTTGTTCATATGACCTGCGCGCATTTTCTACATCGTCCAAATTGGTCAGCGCGACTGTAAGAAAAACCAGGACATGAATATCTATTAGTCAACACCGAGACCCATAGACAGCTTAGCTATTAAACATTCTGGAAGAATTGGGCTCTTCATGGACCATGCACTGATAACCCATTTGGGGTATTGGAGGGATGGGGGGGGGTCATCGGTACCCTTTGCCCCACTGACCAGACTATAGTGCAAAACAAGACTTGCTTTCAGAATATAATTAGAAAATAAATATCCCATACAGTAGACCACTGAGGCCCTTCGATGGACTGGTGATAAATCAAAGAATAAAGCATATATGCTTTAACTGTAAACATTACTGTGGGGTTTAAGCCAAGCTCTATAACAGGGCTCTTGAATTAATTTGGAATGAGGGCCGGGTCATGAAAACAATCCCAAATGAGGGGAGGAGATTAGTCCACTATAACAGGTTGTGACGCAGGGAGGCAATTTGAATTTTTTAGTTGAGTGTTAAAACCAATTTAAATAAAGTATTAATACAAAGAACAAAGGTGTTGTCAAGGTACTGGGCAGTGGGTAGAAAAATCGTATCTCTCTTGAAACAATAGAAATGAATTTGACGAGTATCGGGAGGGGCAGCATGCTGCATGTGTGTGTGTGTGTGTGTGTGTGCGCGTGACCTGCACGTGCCCAGAGATTACAAAATAAATAAAAAATTTAAGTGTCACGCAGGCTGTGTGTGTGTGTGTGTGTGTGTGTGTGTGTGTGTGTGAGAGAGACAGAGATAAATCATGAGCGCGGGAAGAGCACGCTCTTTAAAGTGCCAGCACGCTGCATGCGTGTATATGCGCGCGTGTGACCTGCACGTGCACACATTAAACTGGCAGTTACTGACAGTTTTTAACTGAAGTGATGTCTTACGCACACGTCTTGCTTTTAGTCTTCTGATTTGAAAAACGTATTTCCCATCACATTGAGGTTGACAGCATTTGAGAGCTAAGAATTTGGTCAACACTGTGATATAAACTATTTCCCTGTACCGTAAAAAGTGTGTAAACAGTCACAATTTAAAAATGACCCTCAAAATGATTTAAAAATGCTCTATTTTATATTGACCTCTATCCAGTAATTTCCCGGTACAGCTGTCAGTCAGAGACTCGCGATTTCACTTCTACAAGTGCTGTTGGTTCGTGATCATGTTACATGATCAGAACCAGCGCACATTTTCCTCCATTTTATTGGTGTAGAGTGAAAATTATGGGAGTAGGATTGAGTTAGAAAAACTTTTTCCAAGATAATGGTCTCTTTTTTCACACTCTAACATCACGCACTCTAGCCCAGAACATTCCACGCAATAGACACCCATCATACACAGACTCAGAAATCCTGATGGCACTTGATCAAAGACGAAAAGAAAACCATAAAAGGTAGCAAAAAGCCGTTTTGACCATTGAAATGTCAACTTCAGTGTCTACATTTTAAAAATTCATCCAAGTTTCTATGTAAAAGTATGGCTTCTTGGTGAGTCGTCAAACTGAGGTGAGTTTCATGCTTATTTGTTCACCTCTCCCCATTCATTTCAATGGGATTTTTTGGAGAATATATTGGCTAATTGTGTCACCATGGTAATGCGAAACACCAATAAAATTAACAGCACACTTCACGCTGCAGGGGTGCACTTTGCCGTTCGGGCCGCAGTATGCGCGACGGAAGAAGAATAATAATAAAAAGGAAAATAAAGAGCCCCATTTTTCTAGGGTGAATAGTAATATGTGTCTGCTCTTAAGCAGCTACATAATGAATGAATACACCACTGTAGTGAAGTTTATGCACTGAGAGATGTCTTGCATACTTTCTTTTGATCCTTTTTTAACCAATCAGAAATCTTCTGTGAAAAAAATTCTTCGAGTGGGCTATAACCGAACAAAAAGCCTTTCAAATCTTATATCTTGCTTCCGAGGTGTCCTGGCATGCCTTTAAGGCTGAAGGTTTAATATGTTCTGTGTTTTGCGCTGCCTTTCAGCTCACCGTGGCTGTAAAGAGTGGCTACTTGAATGATCATGCTCCCAGACTGGTGTGAGCTGACAGGAAGCCTAATCAGCTCATTTTAGAATGCACAACATGTCAAATCTTGTGGATGGATATGCTACGCCAGCAAAAAACTACATCACATTCAGCTTCAGTCAGGCACGGACAAGAAACTGAGGTTACAAGAGGCACACACTCCACCTTATGCTGCATAAAGACAGAGGATATAGCATGTGGTGTCTTGTGTAAATTTTGTGACTGTGTACATATACTGTATATGTAGAAGTAAGACAGTACGCTTGAATTCATTTGACAAAACCTACACCAACACACTTTCAAACCTTTCCCCTCTATTTAGTTTAGGAAGGAGGGAAACGGGTGTAAATACCTGCGAGCAGCATGTAAAGCTCTCCCATACGGGGATGCAGGTTAATAGCAGCGCTGAGGAAGTGGAAGGCAGAGGCATACTGCTGCATGGTGAGATGCACCAGACCCAGATTATACAAGACCTTCCAGTCAAATGGAGACAGGTAGTTTGCTCTCTTCAGACAACTAATAGCCTGAGAAAAAAAAGGGAAGTAAAGCACCTAGAAAACACATCTTATAAAATAATTAAAGATACAAAGTCTAAAAACTCTCAAGCTCACAGCCACATATTTCTTCTTGCCGAAAAAGCACATGCCGATGTTGTTCCAGAGCGGCGGGCTTTCAGGCACGGTGAATGCTGCCACACGATACTTATTCATGGCCACATCGAAATCCCCATGTGTCTGCATCATGCTTCCTGCTGCCAGAATGGCCTGGGGGGAAAAAACCACACCTACTGTGCATATCATATTTCACCTCAAACACAAGACAGACATCTCGAAATGGAAGTTTTTCTGACCTTGTAATTGTTTGGGTCGTATGTTAGAGCATTCCCGAGATGTTCGAAGGCCCTCTGATATTTTCCGAGCTAAGAAATAATACAAAAATATTATGATTGAATAAAATAAAGCTCCATAGTGTACCACAGAGTTTAAAAATGAATTATAAAATTATATAATCTATTTATTACAGATGAATTCCAAGTAGCTTAATTCATTTCTCGATGGATTGTGATATATTTGTATAGAGTTAATGGTGCTGAAAGTGTTCACGACACAACACATGACAGTACATGAGGTTTGTGGAAGCATGCAGCAGGACAAAGCATGTTTCATGTCGACTGTTTATAACAGGTTACCATGCCCTACTGAAATACCGTAGATGTATCCGAATCGAGTTAAGTACCCCTTCTGTTATCACTACAAAACATGCATCCAGTTGTTTTATCACACAAATGAGTTACACTCCTGACTGTTTTAGGTACATTAGAACCCTTAATGTTGAACACAATTTCAGTTTATTCCAAAAGCTACTTTTTCTTGTAGAAAAAAAAAAAAAAAATTGTATATTTTATTCTTTTTAGTAATAATCATACATATATAATCATTAATCAATTTATGCATTTGCTGAACTGCTTATCCAGGTCACAGTAGGGTCAATAGGAGGCTGGAGCCTGTCTTAGCTGACTCTGGTTGAAGGCAGGGTACACCCTGAACAGCTCGGTGGACCATCGCAGGGCAACACACAACCATTCACACTCACATCTAGGGAGCAATTGGGAACAGCCAATTAGCGTAATGTTCATATCTTTGGTCTTTGGGAGGAAACCGAAGTACCCAGAGGAAACCCACACAAGCATAGGGAGAACATGCAAACTCCACACACAAATGCCTGCACTGAGCCCGGGACTCAAACCCTGGACCTTCTGTGAGGTGGACAAACTAACCATAATGTATTATTATATGTATGTATATGTATTATTTATATGCGTGTGTGTGTGTATGTATGTATGTATGTATGTATGTATATATATATGTAAATAGTGATGAGAGTGCAATGGGACGGTCATTCAACTTGGAATTTGGAACTTGGGCAATATCCAACTTGTCTGATGTTATTCCAGTTAACATAAATTAAATACTACATGTATAGATATAAAATAACACACATTTGTAAACAACACTTTTTAAGTATACATGTTCATAAAACCCTGCAGACACTGACCTGCATATACAAGAGACCCAGTGTGGACAGCAACTCCGTGTTCTCTGGTGAAAACCTACAATACACATTCACAGTGAAAAGTAAAACATCTTCACAAAGATAATTTATCTACACAGTATATACTATATACAAATAGACCATATGAAATATTGGTAAACGGCAAATGAGCACAAAGGTTTTAATACAGAAATGCAGATAAAGTGTATGCAAACACACATCATATGTGTATATAAAATGAACATGTCTTTGGACTGTGGGAGGAAGTGGGAGTACCCAGTGGAAATTCACATAGGCATGAACTCCCGAGCCCGGGAATCGGACCCAAGACCTTCTTGTGAGGCGGACGTGCAAACTACCATGCCACTGTGTTGCCCTCTACAAATCCTCTGTATTTCTTTAGTAATCAAAGGTTTTCTGGATGACGTGCTAAATCTGTAGTAGGCACGATATTAGTACTGTATCCCAGAATTCAGCTGAAGAAGAATTTCCCCAGTCGAAAAACCTAATAAACAAACAAAAATATATAACTGAGTGAAAGCAAGTAAATGTAATGACTTCCCCGCTAGAAAAATATGTTATTAAATGACACTAAAGTTAATTTGTGTATCATCTTTTAGAATGAGAAGCCTAAATTAACTCGTTTTGTGAACTACAAGCCAACCTAAATTGACACTTGTTTGCCAGTGCTAACCTAAAGCTAAAGCTAATACCACAAAAATACATTTCTAAATATGGGTAAGATGGCGGCATAAGCGACTTGCGTGCTTATATAGAATATACTAAATGGGAGAACAGGTAGTACGTACTGTACATAAACAACGTTAGTATGTACTGAGTATTTGGATGCAGCCTCCCTCACTCCCTCATTTGCTGAGCCGCTTTATCCTACTAGGGTCGCAGAGAGGCTGGAACCTATCTCAGCCAACACTGTACATCCTGAACAACACACCAGACCATTGCAGGGCCAACCCACACAAATATTCCCACACCTAGTGGTGTAATTTGGAACAACCAATTACTCATAATGTGCATGTCTTTGGACTGTGGGAGGAAACCAGAGTACCCAGAGAAAAACCACGCGAGCACGGGGAGAACATGCATAAACCCAGGACCTTCTTGCTATGAGGTGGACATGCTAACTGCTACACCACCATTCCGCCCTGGACCAGTTCTGACCTGAATAAAACACAGACGATGTTCCTGCAACCTGCTTCACTCGGAAACAGCCAAAACATTCAACAACTTTGTGCCTGAACCTTGTTCTGCCTAGCAGCATCGTATCTGTCTTCCAGTTTCTCAACTCGGTGCAGCTCGTCTCAACAAGCTGTTAGTTATTCATTTTGGCTCAGAGGAAGAACACAGAGAGTACGCTTCTTTCTTCGATCTCTAGTGTAAATGAGCGGAACTGCAGTTTCTTGCTTCAGGAGAAGCCCAGCACTGCTCATTAAAGCACACTGACATTACTAATTCAGCCGCTCTACAGGAGGGCCATGGTAAAGATGAGGACACACACTGCGCTGGCAGCAGCTCCTCTGCCTTCGCATATTTACTCTTCTAGACCTGCTATGATTTCAGCGCCACAGTGTACACCAAAAGACTTCAAGGACTTATTTCCTGATTTCCTAAAGTAAACACTTCTAATCAAACACAGCTTACTAGGGTGGTAAATATCACAGATTCTTTTTGTAGCTGCATCCTATCGACATGGAAAATCTGTTTAAGATGCGACTCCGATCTTTAGAGCCATTACTCGAGGCTGTTTTTTTTTTTATTCCTTAAGGGAGGTTTGCAAAAAAAAAAAAAAAAAAAAAAAAAAAATTGCAACAAAAGGAAAGTGTCAGAGTCAGCCTGTAAATGTGATTAATTACAGCCATTGCTCTGCGTCTCATCCCAGCATGCGGTTTACCCCCTAAAGCACTGACTTCATCTGCCACCAACACTTGCTGTGAATCTCTAAGGGGCATCTGAGGTTATTCTCATCACAGAGCGTCTTTGATCGTGTGTCTTCTAGGTCACAGAAAAAAAAAACAGCTCAGAACTAGAAATTGCTTCGGATGAAAAATTAACATCTGAAACGGAGCGACCGGCTAGAAATACAGTACTGGCTCTTTATTTGCATTTGGACCCATTTGCACATGTAAAATTAAAAATCAAAATTAAAAAAACATATTTCCACCCAATTGTATGTCCAACTTAATGACTATTTAAAGTCTAAGTCAAAATAATAGTAAAGACAATTTCAGTATATTACGAAGCTCCGCCGCGTACTTTTTTGACTTTATTCATACTAAATTGCAGATTTTCCGGCATGAAACTCGGACATATCTGGTCAAGTTCAGTTACCGGATTCACACATAAATTTTACTAATTCGTACTACTGTTTTATTACAAAAAATAATTTTGGAGTGTGAAAAGGATGTTTAATGTGTGGTTTTGCTAATGTTGTTAGATTTTGACACAATAAATCGCCTTTCTATTGAGATGGGCCACTGAATGTAACGTCTGTCAAGATCCATATATTTGATACCTTGGTCTATATGATGTACATACCGGCAAATATCTAAACTTGGTTTTAGTAAACTGGAAAGGTAGCAGCATTGGTTGCACTCAATAAAAGAATTGTCCTAAAAAATTCTGTCAAACCAATTACATGTTACGTTTATTTATAAATTGGTTCACACATTAGTGGAAAAAACCCTGAAGCCAAGACCGAGTCTCATGAATATTCATAACTTCTGGACATACTCAGTGGACACTATTCTGACTTACATCCGCCACGTGGGGCCCGCTTACAAACAAGTGAAGTTTGTCCGTACGGCTGGTTATATACAGGAGCTACTACAAGAAGGTAAGTTATGTGTATTCATGGTTTTTGTCACATATAAATGATTCCGATTGTGCAGACGGTATTTAAATGATGTCACTACGTATTAAACATGAAAACATTCTAGCAGTAGTGTAATATTTTTTTGTTTGGCCGTTTTGTAAAACAAGAAATGGCGATTATAATCTCAAAGTGAGAGACTTCGCTCAAAAATAACGTAATCTTGACAGACAAGCAGACAAGTCTGTCGTGTTACGTGACATTTATTGTGACACGAAACTATGAATTGGCAGAATGTTTGAGAACAATATTAACATAAAGTACATGTGTATACAACATTAAAAAGTCATGTGATTGTGACAGATACAGGGCTACTCAAAACAAATGATTTTCACCACAGGTGACAATGTTATGTGATGTGTCCGTCAATGTTACGTGACATTAATTTAAAGTGGCTTTAGAATTTATTCTGTGGATAATATTATCTTTTAATAAACATTATTGTTTTCTCGTCCTAACTTTGCAACCTGAGAAGAATTTTGATTGTTTTTGTGGTTTTAAAAAGTTTAATAAATGTCCTCCAGAATGTACCCAACATTGCAGAGCCTACTGCAGCTTACTGCAGAAAGCAACCAGAGGCATTAGGGCATGAACAGACTTACTCCACTGCACTCTTGTAGATCTCGATGGCCTTTTCGGTGTCTCCCTGTAACAAGCAGATCTTTCCCAGCATCATGTAAGTCATGTCGTGCTTGTTAAGCTGCAGTGCCAGGTTTAGATGCTCCTCTGCCTGCATACAAGTCAAAGAGCCAGACTTTAAATCATGCACAAAACTACACTATATACACTCATAATTTGAAGGTTTCAAATAATCAACTGTAAAACTACACCATTTCCATTATTTGTACATATATCCAGTACACTATATGATCAAATGTTTGTGGACACCTGACTATCATACTCATGTACTTGTTAAACATCGCATTCCAGATATAGTCTTTTCTTTCAGTTATAACCAGAGCTTTTAGAGAGCGCAAGCCGGAAAAAATAATAGAAAAAAAATAATCACCCCATCTCACGATGCTCTTTAAATAAAACCTTTAAAAAAATTCCTGGATCCAGAACTTGATCCAGATCATCTCCCCGAAATCTAACCCTGGGTTTACACTGGGGTATGGTGTTCACGATCTCCATGATTTGAGAGAATAGTGATGAGTGTGGGAGGTCATGGGATTGAATGGTAATGATCTCGAGGGACATGATTATTACGAAGTACTGCGATTTGACGCCAATCTTGAGAGAATGTGGGAATCGAGTAGAGTGCAGTAGTGCTTAGCAGACCCTAACGGACCTTGATGCACCACATCAAGATGAACTTGGCAACACAATTCCTTCAGGTTTGATCTCTTGGATGCACCCTGCCTTCTTTTTATACCCCAATCGTGCTCCAAGTGTGCTCATAAATCATGGAGCTCTGTGCATTTTTGAAGTGCGGAGATCACTGATGTCGTGCTCCAGTGTAAACCCAGGGTAAGGGAGTCTTCCTAGTCTAAAGTCCAACCACTGGTTGAAATTTCATGAAAATTCACACCTAACTTACTTAACCTAAAGTTTGTAGCATGGTTGTGGGGATACAGTTTTGCAAAGATTCAAGAAGATTCTCGGACTTGTTTCTGTCCACATCTGACTCCAAGATCGCTCGTAAAATCGGTGCGTCCAAACTACGAATGTGACTGAATGGACAAAAACTGTGGTGTCGCAACATACAAAGACATTCTATACATTAATACAACATCATGGCTGTCTTGACTCAGGTGTCCACAGATTTTTGGCCACATAATGTAAACTGGCTAACCCAAATTACAGCACATAAGACCGGGACCAACTTACACTCTTGAAGTCTTTGGTGTAGATGTAGCATACTCCGAGATTGTGGTTGATCTCCTGGAAATAATATGAAATGTTAACTTTGTGCTACAGACTTTACATTTTTATTTTGGGAGTTTGGGTGATAGTTACTAAAAACATTAGGACTTTTTACCCAGTCTTTCTGATTGAGGCGAGCTGCCTCATTGTAAACCTCAATGGCTGCCTTATGTTTCCCTAAAAGAAAACTGACCACACACAGACACACACGTACAAGAACTGACTCCGTATGACAGAACTTTTTACAAATCAAATCAGAACAAGACATATCTCAACCCAGGATGCTTACAGGGAGCGAGCCACTTGTTTGAGGTTGTCGGAGCTGGTGGGGTTGAGGATGGCACAGCTCTGAAACAGCTCTAGAGACTGCTGGATCTTCCCCTCTACACGGAGGATCAGAGCTACACACACCAGCACAAAAACACCCAATCCCAAAAGCAATGGTTATGGCAGTATTAAAAGGGGTGCAGTAGAAGTTCTGTTCAATGGTTGAACATTAAATACACATTAACCCTTTCAAGTGTCTTGTACAGAGAGAAAAACAAACAAACAAACAAACAAACAAAAAAACATATTCAAGCATGTCCGCGTGCTTGTGTGGGTTTCCTTCAGGTACTCCGGTTTCCTCCCACAGTCCAAAAACATGCACAGTAGGCTAATCGGCTGTTCCAAATCGTCCCTAGGTGTGTGTGTGAGTGTAAATGGTTGTGTTTGTTGGCTCTGCAATGGTCTGGCGGGCTGTTCAGGGTGTACCCTTCCTTTGCTACCTTAAGCGGTGAATAAAAACACATTTCAGACACACAAAATAGAACATCTGTCAATGTCTGTAGGTTATAATAAAAAAAATATATATATATATATATTGCACCGTCTTCCATACCATAAGAACTGGATAGTTGAAGTTTACCTTGGACATATATGGCATATTCACACACGCCCTGAGTCTCCTGCAGCTGCTCTTTTATAATCGCCTGAGAATCAAAGCACATTCAACAGAACGCAGTTGTTGGGTTTTAATACAGGAATAAAAGAAGAAGCTGCCCGTAGAGGAAGAGCTCGCACCTTGCAGGTCTCATAGTCTTTACGGATGTAGTGCAGATGGATGAGCCAGTTCCTCCTTTCTAGTATTGGGAGCTCTGGAGCTAAGAAAGAAAATATAAAATGCTACCTTAGTTCATTAAATATTAGTAATTGTACGCTCTGATTGGCTAATCTACTCCTGGGATATCAGCTCATACCCTGACAGCCCATGACTCATTCTAAGATAAAAGCTAGTGCTAGCTGGCCTTTTTACAGTTCATTCATTCAAGACTGATTCTGTGAAAAGGAACAACAACTGGAACTGGAACAACTGAAGACAGACGCAGACGCACACGCACGCGCACATGCACACACACATACACACACACAGTACTGTGAAAAAGTATTTTTTTTTTTTTAAGTATAAACTTTGCTATAGATTTTTTTTTTATTTTATAACTTGTATATTAGCAAGTAGTATAAAAACACAATGACAAAAACGAGGCGTTCCCAGACCAGCCGAGAGACAAAAGTCCCTTTAGCGTGTTCTGGGTCGACCCCGGGGCCTCTTCCCAGTTGGACATGGTCAAAACACACTCAGCTGCGAATTGCTCCAGCGAGAGCTGGAGATCCCGGTTCGATGAAACTAAAAGGAAAACGTCATCCACAAAAAAGCACAGACGAGATACTATGGCTTCCAAACCAGAACTCCTCAACGCCTTGGCTGTGCCTAGAAATTCTAGCCATTAATATTATGAACAGGACTGGTAACAAAGGACAGCCTTGGCGGAGTCCAACCCTCACTGGAAATGAATTTGACATGTTGTTACCAATGCGGACCAAGCTCTATATCAAGCTCAATATTTCATTTAATTATATGTACATACACTCACTGGCCACTTTATTAGGTACACCATGCTAGTAACGGGTTGGACCCCCTTTTGCCTTCAGAACTGCCTCAATTCTTCGTG
>JAQMYF010000007.1:6867746-6890762 GCA_030014195.1 Neosilurus mollespiculum
ATGTAAAGCTGCTTTGTGACAATGTCAATTGTAAAAAGCGCTATACAAATAAACTGACTTGACTTGACTTGACACTCGCCATCTCAGGGAATTTACCGACCTCATATGTTTCAACTAGGACAGTCCTTGTGACGAATGGTCTGAGCGGTGTTGGAAACTTGACATATTCCAAATCCTTGAAGTTGTTCTTAAACTTTTCCATGTTCCTTGCTTCAAAACGAAGGTCTATCTGCAACCAAAGTTTTGTTTTTTATGCAAAACCAACAAACAACAAACAAACAAACAAACAAACAAACAAACAAATAAATAAACATATGTGGTTTGTAAGAGTATCTGGTGAAAGTTAGTCATAATGAACCTGCTTAGTCATGAGCTTCTCAAATTCATCCACCACTTCAGGTAGACTGAGCCATTTCAGTCCTGGTAAGAAGCTGATAAGCACACTCCCCACTTTCATCAGGATCAAGTCAATCTGAACCTGTCTCCTGATCCCAGGATGGAGCACCTGCATGGAAATATTAGAAAGACTACTGTGACTTTACAATATTTCATATAATAAGAATAATAATGAGTTATACAGGTTGATTTTTATGACATGGTGTTTATGACATATTTTATCTTTCAGAACTTAAAGGTCCGGTAATGCTCTTGTGGATGAATGATCACAAATTCCACAGCTTCACGACAAAATCTAGTGGACAACCTTCTCAGAAGAGAGAAAGTTAATTATAACAGCAAAGAGGAATGGAACCAGAAGTCTAACCATCAAGAAACATGAGTGTTACCATCAAGTGTCCATGAAGTTTAGTCCGTCTAGCTGTATCTAAGAGTAAGGTTGCGGAATGTAAAGAAAATAAATGCCCCTCTACAACCTCTCCCTTTTCAAGCATATAGTACAGTGTATGGTGACTGTCCACTCGGGAAACCTCGGCGATTTGTCAAAATAATTCCTCGGGTGGTGGCGGCACCACGTTGAAGCCGGCACCACTTATATATCTGGGGCAGGGGCATTCGGGACTCCTCGGCTATTTCCAGTGGTTATCACAAAGGCTTTATCTGGATGTTGCCATATTGCTTCTGGGGATCTGTATCTCCCTGCTGTTTGTTAATTAATAAATTAGCTTAGTATCTACTGATTAGCTGACCCCCTTTTTTAGTCTATGCCAAACATCTACATTTCTACAAAGAAAATCAAAAGAACGTGTTATTATCATGCACTACTTACTAGTTTGGTTTCCTCCAAAACTCTAGATAGTTCTCCGACAAAATTTCTCAGAGTACTACATTCAAATAGCAGAAATCGGGTCGAGCCCCAGAATCGAACTTCCAAGCACTTATGCTCCCTTGCTTTTCACTGGGCTAAATAATAAGTCTAAATAATAAGTCATTTACCCCAAATTTTGCATTTCAAATTCACATTGCACTTGTTAAAATTCGAAAAACACTTTCTAGAACTCAATGATTCGTAGTTACACACAAATACAACATGCTTCGGAATACTTTATTCTATACGATTTTCCTTTTCTGTAATATATCCTCCTAAATCATACACAGTGCACCTCTAATGAACTCAAAACTTCAGAAGCAGACTTTGTCAAACATTACCTTAATTGCCACTGGTATTAACCCCTTATCCTCTGCATGTGGAAGCTCAGCAGAATCTTCATACCCATTCCCAGACATCTCCTCCCCTCCTTTTTCAGACCCCCATAAATAACCCAAAATGCCTCCAAAGCCAGGAACCTCCCAGGCTTCCAGCATGTCCTCCTTTTCAAGTCCCTCCACCAGCTGCTGAAACGCCGGGTCTTTCACTCTTGCCACTTGAGCCTTGGCCCGATATACCTGTGCCACACATCCTGAGCCCACAGGCTCCTTACTGTCAAAGACAAAGAGCTGCCTCCATCCTTCCCCAAAGGCCCGTGTTAAACATTGCTTTGTGTGAGTCCACGAATGAGGACGCACCCGGACATGTAGGCGAGAAAATCGATCGCAGAACTCCTTGGAGAAGATATCTCGTCGCGTGCTTGCCCACTGGGCAAGTTTAATAAATGTTGGACCAGACGTCTCTGTGACCCAAAGCAGGGCATCCAGCCAGCATGCAGTCCAGCTCTGGGAGAGCAGACTGAGTGGATAGAGAAGCAAAAGGGGGCTGAATTTCAGCAGCAGGACCAAGGAACGGACGCTCAGCCGAATCACAAACATCAGCCTGTGGACCTGCACTTTAGCAAGAGACTTTTTCTCTATTCTTCTCGGAGGAAGCACTGCCTCCTGTCCCGACGCATTAATGAGTCCACCTGCCCCCCAACACAACAACACAACCTTGGGTGTTTGAGACAGAATGTGATGAGGACTCTTCTTCACAAAAAAAGCTCTGCATGGAACGAATCGAATGGACACCGAGACCCTGTGAATGGTATACCTGAGACTTCGGAAAACAAATTTTGTGCAAAGAGCAGCCATTTTTTAGATTGTATGACTTTAGCAGCAGTTATTATTAGGATATAATGGAATATATTGGTGCAGATTTCACATTTGAGCTACACTTGTGTAGTTAACACAGCATTAATAATGAATCAGGGCAATTTCACAGTGCTGAGTGACCTCACTGCCAAATGCTGTAAACACTGTCATGCACACTTAGCCAACTTAACAGAATAATAACAAACATCTGGAGGAAGTTTCACTGCTTCACGCTACATCAGATCAGGTGCATCACCTATAAATGTAACGTCATGTATACGACCAATAAAACTGATCAATAAACTCAATAAACGTGTATCTAAAATATTCTACTAATAAGTACGACATCTCATACAGCACCAGAGTACAGACACAGCACCCCGAAACGACACTTTGTGGTTATATTATTCATTCATCCTTGCTGTGAAACTTGCCCGCACCACCGTGTTACATTCAAATCGTTCCGTACACGTTTAACACGCCTGTGGAATCTAGTTCCGCTTTAGTGCTTGCCTTCGTCACTCATTCTCCTACGGTGGCCCACAAGTGTCACTGCACAGGCGCCAGTTTGACGGCACAAGCATCCGGTTCTAACACTCGTTTAGAGTGTAAATCACTGAATGAGTGTAAAGTCATCAGGTATCCATAATGTTTTTAGGAGTGACAGGACTGGAAAAAATGATCTGAATGTCTTTTTTTCCTTTTTCTTTTTTCTTTTTTGTAAACCATGAATCAGTCTGTAAGCCAAAGAAGCCAGAGAGACCAAAGAGTGGCCATAACGCGCCAGAACAGTCCACAATCCCCATTAAACAACAATAAACAACAACAACAACAACAACAACCGAGTGTAATCATCTCAACGAGTGAATTGCTTACCGTTATGGGGCGTCAAATGTAAAAATTCGACAGTAAAGTTTCAGTGCACACATTTTCATTATTTGGCTCATTTTCAAATTCAAATTTATTTGTCACGTACAAAACCATACACAGTACAATATGAAGTGAAATGCTCAGTACGACTGTCCTAAAATTTGAAGAATAAGCTATCAATATCAAGAAGAACAGAACAATAACAATAACA
Source organism: Neosilurus mollespiculum (assembly GCA_030014195.1). Classification (NCBI taxonomy): domain Eukaryota; kingdom Metazoa; phylum Chordata; class Actinopteri; order Siluriformes; family Plotosidae; genus Neosilurus; species Neosilurus mollespiculum. Next base: position 6,871,288 of record JAQMYF010000007.1, read on the forward strand.
ATAACTATTTAAAGGACTTTATAGTTAAAGGTCAATATAAATATAAAAATGTGAAATAGAAAATAAAATAAAATATAAAATAAAATATAGGATACAAAAATATATAAAATGAAATATAAATGCAGTGGCGATTTTACAAGTAATACTGTATATAAAGTGTAAAGTGTCTGTGTGCAACCATAAGCTGAGGTAGGATGTAATGTTTATGTGTAGGGGAGGGTCTACAGTGTCCAGGTACAAGTGTTCTGGTTCAGGGCTCAAACGGCCTGCGGCAAGAAGCTCCTCCTCATTTGCTCAGTGTTTGCTTTCAAGGAAAGGAAAAGTTTCCCTGACCGCAACAGAGAGAAGAGTCCATTGTTGGGATGGCTGAGGTCCTTCACTATCTTCCTGCCATCCCAAAAATGGACTCTTCACTCTTTTGCGGTCATTTCCCTCATATTTAAGATGGAATCACACCTAAAACAACATCTTACATGTAACTGTTAAGAAAATGTTTGCATGAGCAACCTAAATGTTACATATGTTATAATATAAAATCTAAATGTTAAATATTAAATCTAAATCTAAATGTTAAATCTAATGCTAATATACAAATCTATCTTGTTTTATTTTTTAACCATAATATGTCTGGGAATCGCCATTATTCAGCAGCAGTCCCGGACTTTTACAACACTTATCTGACACTCAGTACACAATACTGTGTTTCCACAAACTTAAGGAGCGAATGAGCACATTCTTTTATCACATTCATTTTAAATGTGGGTTCCAGCTCGTCGTCACTGTCCTCACTTTCACTTTCACTCAGCTGTCCCGTCACTGATGCCACTATCGGTTCATTATCATTCATCTGACATCTGATTTCATTCATCTGGATATTATTTTGTACCCCTCAGCTGCTTCATTTTCTTCCATCCACTCGGACGGGAACAGGTCGGACAGGAGGGAAGTTGGAAAATTATCACTGACCTGGACTTCCATCATCAGGGCAGTGGTGGCATAGTGGTAAAGGCGATGGTTTACTGATCCAAAGGTCAGCGGTTCAATCCCCACTGTCATCACTATTGGGCCCTTGAGCAAGGCCCTTAACCCTCAATTGCTCAGTTATAGTATAAAAATGATCATTGTAAGTCGCTCTGGATAAGAGGGTCTGCCAAATGCTGTAAATGTAAATCATCAATTCCTGGACTTCTTTGAGGATTTTCCCGGCAATACCAAATAATGTCCGCCGCCGGATTTTGTACGGGAAATGAAGGTATGTGAGAGGGAAGTCCAGCAATTTGCATAAGATTTATGGAGGACCAAATATATGACATTTATGACATTTTAAAGACCATAGGCCTTCCTCAGACCATGGGTCCAAAACGCACAGTACCCCCAGTGGCATCTGATACCCCTGATTTTTTCCTCCACACATATCAAATGGTCATAAACTTCTTTCCATAAGGCTGGATAAAAAAAATTCCCAGTTTATCATCAGTGCCCGCACCCAGGAATTGGCGCCGCATCAATTAATTTTTTAATTTTTACATTTTTTAAACCGCTCTCAAAACCTGGGAAAACGCCTCAGACAAGGTAAAAACGTCACAGAAGGTGATTTGGTGTTAGATGCTGTGATTGTGATTCTGAGATTGGTTTAGTTCTGTTTGAAATAGTTCTATTTTCTAAAGATTTGTGGAACTGCAAGGCCGCTGTTCATTAGACAGAATTCAGAGTTTCAGAGTTTAATACATGTTAAATATAAAAGACTGGTCACTGGCTTCAACAGTCACCCCATTCAACAATAACAGCAACAAACAACAACAAAAACCCTGTGTGCTACAATTAGGTTTTCAAAAAGTTCTGATGAGAAACCGGGATTTTTTAAAATCTGGCCTAGATATTAATACAGAGTGCAAACAAATTGTTTACCCCTTCAGCGATCACCATTCCGAGTCATACTCTTATGTTTGTTTTGTTCATTTTCATATATTTCAATAACATAAGCCCAGATGTAGGGCGCAGGGCTGGGTTTGTAGTGCTGCTGAATCAAACGCACAGCTGAGGGCTTTCACTGTCAACATCGAAAATCTTGTAAAGCCTCGTAAATCATCTGACTTTAACAACACAAGCACAGATCAAGACTAAATTTTTAAAACTTTATAATAATAATAATAATAATAAATAAATTTCTTTCTTTCTTTCTTTCTTTCTTTATTTTTGGGATTAGATGGTATTTTTGCGATGCATGGTGATGTTTTAGTACCTGCTGAAAAAAATGGACCTGGGTTTAAAAAAGAGAACAAAACAATAAAATGCATGTATAACTAGAGACACATTTTTATATTTATTATTTATATATTATATTTATTTATTTACTTATTAGTGACTGATTTAGTTTAAAATAATTCCTAGTAAAAAAAAAATGCATAACAAGCTGTTTTTATAAGCATCATGATATCTCATTATATTATTATTATAATGATGATGATGACGATGATAATGATTATTGTTCAAATATGCTAATCGGAATCAGAAAAATCAATAATAGCATATATGGAAATCGTATTAGGGTAAAGTAATATTACGATAATCATTACGTTGACATAGAGAGGAACTTTACAGTGCTCTGCTTTTCACGATTCATCGAGAGCACCTGATGAGCTGTGTCATGGCGGTCAACTTTTCTTTACACGGTCCACACTAGCCTTAGTGTATGTGCTTCTATATTATAGACAGTGTAACATGGTTAGCGCATTTGAATTTTAGTGTGTGCCACGCCTTCTGGTCTCATTGTTGTGTAACGTGCCATAAAATAAAACTGATTCACTCTGCACAGTTAATATGCCCTAATAATATTCATTCATTCATTTTCTGAACCGCTTAACCCTAATTAGGGTTGCAGGGAGGCTGCCGCCCATCTCAGCCGAGAGCAGAGTACACCCTGGACAGCTCACCAGACCATTGCAGGGCAGAAATATGCTGACGGCAACCAATGGCCTAATAATATTATGCTTCATTATCTGACATGTAAGTATCCCTCTCAGTAAGTGTGTATGTAATATCGGTCACCACTGGTTCCAAGTGACTGTATGAAGTAACAGCTAGCGGTAACGTTGAGCGATAATACATGGTTTATGAGTTGCTCTCTGAAATAGCCTGACAACAATATAACTGTTACTTTATACATTTTTCTTATGAATACCATAAGTGATAAGCGATAATAGCCATAGATGATCAGATTTCATATTCGTAAAAAAGTGATAAATAAAATAGTCTTAGCTAAATATATAACTGCCATTTTTGTACAGATTTCTTGCCGGTGATTTTGGGGTAGATTTTCAGATTCCATGTCCATAAAAAAGCATGTGTCTATATCTATTTCCAGGTCTGTATACATGTTTACACGTAGTGCACGTCTCCAGTCAATGATTGTTTACACCAGAAAAGTACTTGTTTCACCAGTGAATTGCTTTTTTTTAAACCCACTCCATATCGATGTTGCTGCATTTTGACAACTGCCACCATGAATTTTGATGGTGTTGTGCCTTAAAGTTGGTCATTATGCCATGATACCTGTGGGCCACCGTATTCATTTGCTGAACCGATCCTACTAGGGTCAGGGGGAGGGTGGAGTCTATGTCAGCCAACAAACTACTTCATTCACACATTCATTTTCTGAACCACTTAATCCTAATTAGGGTCGCAGTGAGGCTGGCGCCCATCTCAGCCAACTCTGGGCGAGGGCGTGGTACACCCTGGACAGCTTGCCAGGCCATTGCAGGGCCAACACTCACAACCATTCACAGTCACACTTAGGGGCGATTTGGAACAGCCAGTTAGCCTACTGTGCATGTTTTTGGACTGTGGGAGGAAACCGGAGTACCCAGAGAAAATCCTCGCAAACACAGGGAGAACATGCAAACTTCACACAGAAACGCACAAGCTGGGAATCGAACCCAGGACCTTCTTGCTGTGAGGTGGACGTGCTAACCACTACGCCACCGTGCCGCCCTTCAACAAGCTACTTGTTTCTTATTTTCAATGTTTTTAATGAACCTCACTGAAAGACTTTAGCAAACAATAATCAGCTCTTAAAATGAAAATCCATCAGTAAGAGCTGCACAGTGGCTTAATGGTCAGCAAGTCCGCATCACAGCAAGAGGTCCTGGGTTTGAGTCCCGAGCCCAGGCATCCAGGTATTCAGGTTTCCTCTCACAGTCCTAAGTCATGCACCTTAAGGTAACTGAGTGTTCCAAATTGCCCCTAGGTGTGAATGTGAGTGTGAATGGTTATGTATGTGTGCTGGCCCTGCAATGGTCAGGGTGAACCCCACCTTCGCCCAGTGTCAGCTGAGATAGGCTCGTGCTTCAGGCTCACCAAATAGGATTAAGTGCTTTGGCAAAAGAGTGAGTGAGAATTCTTCATAGCTGTGATGAATTTTCTGTTCTTTTGCGGACCGCTAGAGGGTGCTACTGAGCAAGGTTAGCAGGTTCATTGCTGACAGTGTTACTGTGACCTAACTCTCCCTTACAGTAGCTCACCTCAGTCTGATAACATGCTAATAGTTCTTTGAAAACTCATCCTCCTTGTTGCTATAATGCTGAAATTAGGTCCATTTTTTTTGTAATGAATTTTTATATTTTACAGATTTTTGTAATGGAACTACCTATAGACTATTTAAAAAAAATAATTGGCTAATCTACTGTCTTATTGCTTCAACGGCAAATTTTGATTACAAATCAGGAAATAAGGAAGGTGTTAAATTTAAATAATGACACAAGAAACCTGAAAATTAAAGATTGTATTGGATCATGTCCATTCCATTCACTTACATGAGCCTCAGGAAATGTGTTGTAGATGTATGAGAGAGGTGTTACCGGTCGGTGTAGGTTCTGAGAGGTGCTACACCACCTCTACATGTGTTGGTGGAAAGGAATGCCTGACACTCCTCTTTCCTCTCAGTCATAGCCACATACTACAGCTCCCTTCCCAAGAACCTGCCGTTCATCTCCATACTGGCATTCGTGGCTACCTGGGAGGATGAGAAGCACACGAAGCCGAATCCTCTGGAGTAGCCATTCTTCATCATTACCTTTGCACTGGTGATGGTCCTAAACCAAAACCCCATGCGCAGACGCTGATCACCAATAGTGTGATCCAGACTTTTGATGTAAAGGCTCCGACCCTGCTCAGTGTTGTGACCGAGACCCCATTGAAGGTCTGGGAGCGGCGGCCCGCCTCAGCTTTGCGCTTCTCATGGGACTTGAAGTGATCGATGAAGACTGGGCAGTCAATAAAGAGTTTGTGTTATGCGTTTTCATCGCTATTCCCCCCCCCGCGGCCCTAATAGGATTACGCGTTTTGGAAAATGAGTGACTGAGTGTTTGATGTTTTTTAACATAGAAAAATAAAAATCAGTGCGGACAGCAATTTACATTCAATATGTCAACTATGTCAATAGGCTACTACGTCTTCACCACTCGAACATTGTATGGCAGTAAAAAACAAACAAAACCTAATACATTTGAAAATAGCCACAAAATACTGTACAATTTTATATTCATCTATAAATAATTTCTTAAGTTTATTCCAGTGTATTTTATTACATTTTTTACATGTAATACAATAGAATCATTGACATTAATAAAATATAAGTACAGTCAACAATTATAATTTAATATAAGCTATAAACTTACCTGTCCTCACCACTTGGAGTATGTGGCAGTACAACCTGTATTTGATTGTGTGTGAAACAGCACAGTATTTAATTTAAAACAGCAACCTGCTGTGAGCAAATGAAACAAGTTTTACTATTAACCTCCCATAATAAGGCATTAGGCATTTGTCCACTTTTGCTGAAATTTCCACGCCTTTTTATTAACTTTCCTTTTCTTCAGCTGCTTTTACACGTGCAGCAAGGTGTGCCCACTTGCCAACATGTTTAACCTTTTACTCATAAATCGGTGGCAAGCTGGACGTTAGAGACAGTAGGTAAGCAAGCCACTGGAGAAGAAACGCCCATCTGCAGAATGACCTAATTAACCGGATGATTGCTACTGTGCACGCATAACCCTACTACTTGACAATGATTGTGTTCAGAGGTCAAGATGTTCTGGAACAACTTATGGCAACTTAAAAAGTGAAGCAAGTTGTGCCCACCATTTGCAAGTTGTTCCGGAAAAAATAGTATTTACACGGACAGTTGCATCGAGGTGACTTGCTGTGGGAGCAAGTGCTCATGTAAAAGCAGCTGCATACAATGTCTTGATGCTTGACCCCTTGAACAATGACAGAGAAGCGACAGTCTATGTACATAAGCGTTTGTCAAAACGTGTGTATACGGCTGCCGTATTAGATACGTATAAGTTACCTCCACCATGCAGCATGTCCACCAGCACTTGTTTCTAAGTTATATGTGCTCTATATCTGGAAATTTAGGATCCAGTTCTGACCTTGACCTTTAAAGTAGATATTCCGAAATCAAATAATCTCTGGGACTCCAGTAGCATAGGCTCCCTTCCAAGTTGGGTAAAAATCTGTGCACAGCTGTGGTCAGGATTTTGTTCACAGACAAACTGACAAACAGACTCACAAACCCCAGTGATTACAAAACCTCCATCAAAACTTAAAAACACAAAAAGGATTAGATATAATTGGAGGATTGAAAAAAAATAACAACAATGACAACAACAACAATTTTGATAAGATCTTTAATCAATCATAGACTCCACCTGATGAAATTCATTAGGAATGCATGCCATAAAATCTCCATGACATATGCGCAATCAGATGTGCTCCTCTTTAAAATTACATGCCCTTTTGACTACAAGTCATATTCATCTCACAAGAATAAAAGATCTCATTTCTGGCAGGAAATACTTGCACATAAATGGCATTTGTGAAGTGCATCACTGTGTGCTAGTGACAGAATGAGGAGACGACAGTGTTGCTCTTCACACTTGCTGCAGGCTGTTTGTGACAAAAGCATGGGTGTCATTTTCTGTGAGGCAATCAGCACTTGAAAGCTCATCGCAGCATGTCGAGTCACACATCATGGATTGGAGGACAAATAATATTATGTCTCCTGTCACTGTTTGAGTCCAAAACAAGATGGATTCCTTGTTGGTATATTAATTTATAACCTGCTATGCTTCTTCTGCTGTGGTCTTTAATCTACGGTTAATTTATTGTTTTGATTTTTCTATACTGTATTGTAATCCCCCAAAGGAAATTATTGCCTCTGCATTTAACCCATCCAAAGTGAACACACACACACACACACACACACACACACACACACACACACACACACACATAAACAGTGAGCACACACAATCGGGGCAGTGGGCTTCCACACACTGGGGCGTCCAGAGAGCAGTTGGGGGTTAGGTGCCTTGCTCAAGGGCACTTTAGCCATTTAGGTGGAGGAAGGGAAGGTGCAGCACACTCTCCCACCACACATTTTTCCTGCTGGTTCAAGAATTGAACCACTGTGCCCCCTCTAGAATCGGCTACGATTACTAGCCATTTATTTGATATACAGAGCTGAGCCAAAACCCAAAGCATTTGATTTGCCAGATTTTTCCATCTACGTTCTAATTGGTCAGGAGATTTGGGGAGTGACCAAAAGAACATTCTCACTGATACAAGCGGCCAAAATTGGTTTCCTTCAGAGGGTGTCTGGGTTGAGCCTTAAAAATAGAATGAGGTGCTCGGACATCCATGGGGGGACTTAGAGTAGAGCCACTGATCCTCAATATCGAAAGGAGTCAGTTGAGGTGGTTCAGGCATCTGAATAGAATGCCTCCTAGTTGTCTCCCTGTAGAGGTATTCTGAGCACGTCCAACTGGGAGGAAGCCAGAACTTGCTGGAGGGTTTATATATCCCGTCTGGCCTGGGAACGCCCCGGGATCCCCAGGAAGAGCTAGAGAGTGTCGCTGGGGAAGGGGATGCCAGGGTTTCCCTCTTACACCGAGGATAAGCGGACAAAAATGGATGGATAATTGCTGTACAGAAGTACATTACCCATAAACCCTAGCATATCACATATCTCACTATTCACTTGTATGTTCCTGTGTCATGGTATGCCGTTTATTGTTGTGTGGACCACATTGTTGCTTAAAGATGTAATATCTTTTGCTTTGTATTCACAGTTCACAGTTCACTCTGGTTTTTTAGTTTGCACTATACATAATAAATGACCTGTGCCTGCATCCTGCTCCATCTCAATCCCATGGTGTTTGCACATTTCTCAGAAACCAACTGTATGAAAAAATAGAGTTGTAACACGTCATTGACCTGATGTTCACCAGTCATTAGGGGGTTGATATACTTTCCTTCATCCTCCACCCAGAAGCTATGAAGATTCCTGAACAGATGTTGCATTCACATCGTTCCTCCCCCTGCAGACAGACTATGTCTTTAAACTGTCCTGCTTGTCACAGATTGGGTGTTTATTATGATCTGTAAAGTAGTAGTTTTTAAAATTGAAGTCTTTAATTTGTGTCTTTGATATGTTTGATTTATTGATTTGTGTGGTACAATTTGCAGTTTTATCAGAAGGTCAATTAAAAATAACATGTCATTTATTAATAAGCGGTTCAGAAAATGAATGAATGAATGAATGTCATTTAATATCATCACAAAATTGATTATAGTGTTTAAAACTGGGAATTTATATTTATATATTATATATATTTATTTTACTTTATAGGCAAATATGTACTTCATTTCTTTTATTTCCTTGGCAATAAAGTTACTAAATGCTTTTTAGGATTTTTCAAATTAATTAATCAATTAATTATTATAATTTTGTAATTGTTGTATTCTTATTACATTTATTTATTTATTTTTATAGCACTTACTCCGTAGTGATTGGTTATGTATGAATTCTGATCTGTCTTTTGTAGATAAGTTATTGTGTTTGCACAACCACTGCGTATCAATGTCTTTATATGGAATTAATTATTTGATTGATTGATTGTCCCCAGAGGCATAAATAAACTTAATTGAATTTAATTTAATTGAACCCAGTACCTAAAGCACTATACAAATGATTTGTGAGTTTAGTTTAGAAAAAAAGTGAGTAAGTATTCCTAATTTACTATACAAGTTTTTATTTTAAAGCAACCTGGTTACTTTTTTAAATCAACAAATAAGTTTTTATCATGAGGAGTCTTTAGATGTGTTTCCAGAAAGCCTAATAGATTCTAATTAGGGGGTTTGGAATGAAACAACAGAAAGGTGAATGCATTATATTTGGGAGATTTCAAGTTTGAACCCCAGCAATGTCCCAGCATTCTGTGGCCAGGACTCAACAGATCCAAATTTGGCTTGGCTATATACGCTGTCATGTCAGTCACTGAGACACTTACCAATTGTGGGTGTTTGCGAGCTCATGTGCGCAGAGGAGGGTAGAAAATAATTTGTTCAAGTGTATTACGCTGCCCTGTGACACAGCTTTAGCAGCAATTCATAAACATATGTCTCAGAGGACTACATTAGCTTTCATGCAATTCTTGTTGGTGGCTGTTGAATGTTGTGTTGGGAACTGGCAGGTCACCAGATCTGGAGAGAAAAACAAGCAAAAAATATAAAATAAACACACGTTAAATAAAGATCTTTTTATAAACTTACATCATGGCATTTTCGTACCACAGAGGGTTCCAAGTAGAACTGTTTTAAGAAACAGAAAATTATTCAGCGATTTCTCGAGGAACCCATTTTGGAAGAGTATACAAATAATCAAGACTAAAAAAACCTCATGGCAACCTGAACCAACATCACAGTTTTTCAAACAGTCTAACCTTAAATGAGATACAATGCTGCAGTTGTAGTAGTTTATTTATAGTAGTTATACAAAATGGTTAAACATTATTTTAAATTACACTTCAAATATTTTAATTTAGCATTGTTTTTATGGTACTAGCATATTTTAAGGGTTGTCATACCTTGAAATGTTTTCCTCCAACAAAGTAATCAAGTCTTGTATGGAATAATACACAATTATTCAATGAGGCACGGAATAATATGGAGAATTATTTGATTAAGTGACATTATAGCACCATCCAAGATCTGAATAATTCAGCAACCATATAGTCATTGATCAATGAGTCAGTTGGAAGTGATGCTAGCTATAACATGCTGTTCTGCTAACAGCGTTTCTGATTTTATTCCAAACAAATTCCATGAAAAGCGACAAAATATGGAATTCAAATATTTGGTGGTAAGGTTCCATTTTTTTCCCCACTGTTTAAGGATTAGACATTTTTTTCCTATCCAAATGTGACTTTATTGGCTTGTTACAAGGAGCACACCTCTAGTCTTGAAACCGGGCAGACACTTTCTGGCTAGCTTTCTTTGGAAGAATGGGTACAGTGAGAAATATTGGTGCATGATGTTCAGCTTATCCAATGTCAATGATGGAATACACTGGCTCTTAGGCAAATACCAAGTATTAGTTGATGGAATTCCACCAATTATAAAAAAGGAAAATTTTCAAATAAATGACAATATTAATGGCATATGTGTTTATCAAAGTTTATACTACATGAGAAATGGCCTACCTGATAAGCAATTATTGAATGATGTGAAGTATGATATGGAGAATTATTCGGTCAAAGGTTTATTTTTTGGTGAGGGGGAAGGCCTCCGGGACCAAAAAATTCTCTATTTGAAAAGCTGAATTCTAGATTGGTTTACTTATTCATTTAAAATTATTTCAGTCTGGACAGTGACATTACTATGTTGTGCATAACAGTCATGCAATAATCATTTAACTTATCCAATGGCAACATTGCAATTATTCAGTTTTCCCATGGCAACGATACAATATCCAGAATTATTTCATGGCTTTCCACCAGCCAGAAAATCTGGACATTATTACTCGTTCAAAAGATTTTCTAGTTTCTGACTGGTGAAAAGCCCTCAAATAATTCTTGATATTGCATCATTGGTTAATTAGCATAATTACTGCACAAATGGCATGCATCAGTGTTCCTCCCCATATCATATAAGATAGTTTGGAATTACCCCGCAGCAGAGTTCTGAAACACAGTGGCCATAAGATGTAAGCTTCATTTTATTTTCTTAATATTTATGCAGTTATAAACATAGAGATAGATGTAGAGGACTACAACAGCATAAACATTGAGAAAGTTAAATGAAGTTTAAAGCTCAGGACTGCATTGCTTTGCACATGGTGTAGCCATCTGCCACAGGACGTATTTATTTTATTATATCTAAGTCCTCATCTCCCCTGTGGTTCCTGAACATTGCAAAAAGCCAATAAATAAAACACTTTAATTCCATATTAGATTGCTTTTGTGACTAGGATGAAGCAGAAACAGCATTAATTTTATAGCATGCTAACCTCATTGATAGTAAATAGGTAGCTAGCAACATAGCAACGTAACTGTATTGACTGTTTTGTGAAGAAAATGACATATTCGAATACGAGTAATTCCCTTTACTCATTACCTGCGGGAACAAACTGGTAAAAAAATTATTAATATTATTTTAACAAATTTATACATACAAGTGACATGTAGAAAGTGTAGAACTATCACATATCTCACACCACCTACTTATCTATTTTGTATGAATATTTCCCAAATATTTAAAATAAATAATAAAACAATAATAGAATTTGGCTTCCATGTGACATATGGAGAATTATTTGATCTTGGTCTCGGTGAATAACAATGCCTTGATTGAATATTTTTCCATATTATATTTCACCTCATTCAATAATTGCTTATTCCACACCACAAATTTGAGATAATTCTTGGAATCCAAATACGGATAAAAACCTCACAATTTGCCACGGTCACTGATTCTGAAATCCTAGAAATCCTACAAGTTCAAGAAAATTCTGTCACAAAATAAACTACTTTTTTTTCCCCAAACCTTGAACGAGTACTAACAGATGGTGTAACGGAGCACATGTGACTATTGTCATGTTTAAAAAATGTAAAAATAAACCATAAAAATAAAATTCTAGTTTGCATTTTTTTATGTTCCTGTGAAGTATATATAAATGGAACAGGCCTTGTGACCTTCCTTCTCAGAGACTATCCATATCCACCTCGCCTTCAGTGAATAACTGTTATAAATGTTGTACTGTACACTGTAGTTATATGATTTCTGAATTTATTACCTGTATAGAGCACATCGCCATACTGGAGCAATGTCATATGCTCAACATGAATACTACAGTATAACATACAACTAATCAGATATATAAATGCCTAATGCTTGTTTAATTTTCTTTGACTGTCATTTAAGTGTTCGACTGTGCTTTCTTTTGCAGCTAAAACAGGATACTTCATCACCAAGACAACCAGACCGCCAATCACTTGGCCAGCTGCAGATTAGATCAGCAGTAGGGGGTGGAGGGATGATGGGAAAGGGGAGGAGGGAGCGAAGGAGAGACAGGGAAAGAGTGGGAGGGGGGTCTTGGTGAGAGAGGAGGGAGGGGTGGGAAAAGTGTAGAGAAAGACCATGTGAGATAGAGAGAGAGAGAGAGAGAGAGAGAGAGAGAGAGAGAGAGGCAGGAGGGGGAGATAAGGTTGCCTGGGTTGAAGTTGGTGGAGGTAGTTTTCAAACTTTGCTTCTAGTTTCCTTCTCGTTTTGAGAGGTAGGTTCAGGGGGTACCTAGAGAAGAGAGGAAGATCAAGGGAAGAGTGTTTGGAAAAGCTGAAAGGAAGAAACGAAGAAGAAGGACTGTCTGTTGTTCCAAGAGAAATCATTGAGTGGATGTTGCCGTATTCAGTAGTATCAGGTTTCACAAAATGAAAGACCACTACATGAGCACTTCTGCAGGGCTCAAGCAACCAATCCAGGTACAGCTGCATGTGTGCGTGTGTGTCTTGTTCATCAATTTTTCATCTTACGTGTGAATTAGATCAGCATGGATTCTCAAAATGAAACTGCACATATGAAAAGAAAGGAAATGTGTGAAGTGTTACTCTGTGGAAGATTAGTCACCACCTGAACTTTTTTCCCATTCAGACTCTGAGTGCAGATCAGGTTCAGTGAAAGGTGCTTCACACTAGCATGGGGAGGTGTGTGTGTGTTTATGTATTAAATAGGTGCATTCCAGTGCAGTCAGGGAAAGGCAGCACAGATAGAGAAGTGGGTAATTGGATAAGTGAGGCGAGTCATTTCAACCCACAGAACAATGGTCTCTCTTCACGGCTCCACTGAAAGAGCTAGAGTCAGAGCAGCCAGAGCAGGGATGACCTCCATCAAGCGGCACTAAATCTACCAGACTGTTCAAGATCATAAGTTACTCGAGCCGAAGATCAGACAATGAAAATAAGAGGTGATGTTTATCTGTGGGACTGAAGAGTTGCTCATCATTTGTTTATGTGAGAGGATTTACTACAAAATGAGATACATCCCTTTCACAAGATTTTTTCCAAAATTATACAAAGCATGGGCTCCTGTGCTGGGATTAAATGTAAGTAATTACAGATAGATAGAGAGCGAAAGCGAGAGAGAGAGAGAGAGAGAGAGAGAGAGAGAGAGAGAGAGAATTCATCTATAAAAAAAATCATATGATATGAACAACATTAAATTATTGTCTTGAACCAAACAAGGGAATTTTTTTTTTTTTTTTTTCATCTCATTTTGCATAGAAGCCCCTCATATATGCTATGGAGACAATACCTCAAGAAAAAAAACCCCAAAAGCATAATGTGATATTATCTGATACATTTTAATACCTCATTTCCAAGAGAAAGAATCCTGACTCTTATTTCTAAGGAAACATTATTATAAGGAAATATTTCATTTCTTTATAATTTAATAATGTAATATAATGGGCAACATGGTGTAGAGGTTAGCATTTCAGTCTCACAGCATGAAAGTCCTGGATTTAAGTCCCAGGTTCGGCAAGGGTGCTTCTGAGTGGTGTTTGCATGTTTTCGTGTGGGTTTCCTCTGGGTACTCCGGTTTCCTCCCACAGTAAAGACACGCACATTTGGCCAGTTGGATATTCTCGATTGTCTCTAGGTGTGAATGTGAGTATGAATGGTTGTGTGTTTTGGTCCTGCTATGGACTGACAAGGGTATTCCTATGGCTGAGATAGGCTCCGGCCTCCCCGCAACCCGAATATGATAAAGTGGCTAGGCAAATACATGAATAAATGATATTGCTCAGCCATGTTGTTTGCTACTCGAGGCTTAGTGTTGTGTCCAGTTTCCAAGTAAATGTCGCACAGGCTCTAAAACACACTTCATCAAAAGAAAGAGCTTAATTGAATTTCAGATTCTTTTCTGGATGACTCTCAGCTTCGTCACGCAGCCCCTGACTCATATTCATACTGGTGTTTGGATTCACTTGGAGTCCAAGTTTTCAAGTCATATTTAGTGATTCCACCTCTTCAGCATGGAACAGACTTCAGCTTCCAAGCATGTAATTACTGTCCCGTGATGCTGTTTATTACCTGTCAGATCTCCAGGTGGTAGAGAATATTTCTGGGTTAAAAAAAAGAGGTTTGGAGACAGCAGGATGAGTTATGAACTTCAGGAAAACAGTGTGTGTATTGAAGTGAATCTGGACACGAGCCAGGTTGCCATTAAGTCTGTTATGTGATTGCAGGCCTGTTTGATATTCAGGGCTGTTTACACGAATCTCCTCTTAAATGGAGGGTTGCAATGCAAAAAAAGATGAAGCAACCTCCACCCTACTTGATATGTTTATTGGATCTTTGTCTGATTTGAGCATAATTACAAAATATTCCAGCAGGAAGAAAGTCCAGTAAGAAATGCATTCTTGTTTCAACCATTATACGTGGACGGGCTGAAAAGTTCATAGGCTGACAATGATGCAATGGTCAAATTTGACCAAATTTGGGTTATTTTTCAACATAGTCATCCCTGTGGTATACACACTCCTTCCATTATTGTTCTAGTGCTTGGACCCCTGCAGTGGCAGTGGTGGTCTAGTGGTTAAGGCTCTGGGTTACTGATCAGAAGCTTGGTGGTTCACTCCTCAGTACCACCAAGCTGCCCCTGTTGGGGCCTTGAATAAGGTCCTTAATCCTCCACTGCTCAGTTGTATAAATGACATAAAAAGCAAAGTCACTCTGGAATTGTATATTACTATAAACCTTCCAGCCCACCCTTGTATCTGGACTTGTTTATTTTATTTATTTTTTCTAATTGAACTGCATTTCATTTATTAGTTTATTTACATGCAATGCTTTTCAGTAAATTATTTATTTTCACGTGATGTTTTTCATATAATTCATTTTTCACACTAGATTTCCCCCACATGATTCATTACTTTTCATATGACTCAGTGGTGTTTTTGCAAATCAGTTTGCTTCACAGTATACATTTTATTTTTGCATGTGATCTTTATTTATACAGACTCATCCCTACATTTCAAGGGTGTTCTGTCAAAATCTCGTATGTCGCAATTTTTCATGACATTTTTCACGGAGTCATTAGGATTCGTTACTGTTACCACGTTGGTTTAACTTTTAATGTCAGTGAACTAATCCTACTGCTTCTGCATGTCTGAAGCATTATTATCAGAGTTGATGAGGCATACTAATAGACTTATAGGAATTTAAGTATGCATCCATTCTTACAATACATGAAACAGGTCTAAAGATTCGGCAATACTGTTACAGTTTCTGTTCTTACAGTTCACTGTTACGTGGAATTTCATTGTAGAATTAAATTAAATACAAAGCATCAAAACCATGTATGTCAATTTGAGGTCCAATATTTAATGATAAATCCTCGGATGTAGTTTACAAATTAATCCTGATCCGGTACAGCCATTAAAATGATTTGAACAGGAAACATGACATTTTTTACTTCTCTATCCATTCTTTGGTAAATTGTTACATAAAATAAGCAAATGACGTGTTTTTGTATTCCTCCTGTAAAGTTTGGTTTCATGCAAATACAAGGTTTTGACAGAACACCCTCGATATAATTCGTCTCACATTAGTATTATTCTTTTTCTGTATACGTACATAGGATCTTCATCCTCCATGAGTAATTTTTTTACATGACTCAGTGATGTTTTTCATGTGATTCACTTAATTAAACATGTTTTCCTCACATTTTCTGACACAATTCATATATTTTGATGTGTATGTGTCATGTCATGTGAATTTATTTGTGACATATTACTCACTCACTCACTCATTCACTCACTCATTCACTTGCTGAGCCACTTAATCCTACTAGGGACGCAGAGAGTCTGGAGCCTATCTCAACCGACACTGCGCAAAGGCAGGGTACACACTGAACAGCTCACCAGACAACTGCAGGGTCAACACACACATACACTCACAGATGCACTCACATCTAGGGTCAATTTGGAACAGCCAGTTAGCCTAATGTGCATGTCTTTAAACTGTGGGAGGCAACCGGAGTACCCAGAGAAAACCCTTGTACAGGTAGAATGTGCAAACGCCACACAGAAACGCCTGAGCAGGGGAATACAACCCAGGACTTTCTTGCTGTGAGGTGGACGTGCTAACCACTGCACCACCGTGCTGCCCTTTGTGACATATTATGCACATGATTACTTGAGTTATTTGAGTGTCACGACCTTCACTTGCCGTCTCCTACCTTCACTACAACTGGCCCACGACTGCATCCCTCCCAGCTAGGTTGTCTAATCTTAATCTATATTTGTGTAATTGCTACCTTCATTGGCTCATCTTTAATAAATTGTTTAACTGGGAAAAAAATAAAAATAAAAATAAAAATTGAGTGTCACATGATTTACATGCGCAATTTTAGGACATTAAAAAAAACACGGTATCACTTCATACTCACAAAATCTTATAGGAAGGACATATGGAATGTGTGTGTGTGTGTGTGTGTGTGTGTGACCTACTTTCTTTATCATTCTAGATGAACGGTAGGCATTTATCAAATTTGTATGAAGTGACATCTGGCCTTAATTGTGCTGGTCTTATGCATAAATACAGACCACGCATTTAGGCAGGCAGATGCTTAATCATAGGAAGCGCACTGCTACAGTAATTCCTCAGGGAGTCTTTTATATGAAAGCATTTTCAGACTTAGAGGCTCTTTTCATGGCTCGGCCATCTCCGTGGCAGCGCTTACAGAATGCACTGTGCTGGTGAGGGAATTCTGGCCGCACAGGATTCCATGAGCTCTGTGCCTTTTGTGCTGCAGTGGTTGGGAACGGAGCACAGATGCTGTGGTCACTGGCCACCCCTTCCTTCACACACACACACACACACACACACACACATGCACGCACGCACGCACACATGCACACACACTCATTCCATTCCCTTCCTCCTTCAGCCTCTCCCTCTCTCTCTCTCCCTCTCCTACCCCCTGCTGCCACTGGAGCCGTGCTTGCAAGCTGCTGCTCCGTCGTGAGTCTTGTCAAGGTTCAGTGCACTTTGTAGATTTTTTTTTTTAAACCCAGGATGAGAAAGAATGGAGGGAGGAAATGGCAGTACATGAATTTTGTTTTCTATAGTGAGACACACTGGATGTAGCCCTCCACTCCAAATATGGTGGGACTCGGAAGAGTGGCACAGTTCACTGTGCTTTTTTAAAGGAGTTGTTTCATAATTTTTATCCAAATTCAGTTGCCAAAAAGTTGTGTAAACATACCATGAATATCCAAGGTACTTGTCTATATTTGTTAAATCAGCTTTTTGAGCCCAGTATGAAGGGGATGGAAATGGATTGCACCATGGACTTTTGAAATCTTGTTGGAAACTCCTAACAAACTTAGTCTATGGACCCAATTCTTGTCTGGGTGTCCGTCGTAAATCAAGTTTCCATTTATATGAATGATTATGTCTTGTTTGATAACACCATTCATGATATTTGGGCTATTTTTATTATTTTTATTTTACTGGTATTGAGTGTTGGTACCGGTATTGGCCATCCTTACAGCATAATTTGTGCGTATGTAATGCGTTTAAGCTATACAGACACTTATTTTAACATAAATGTCCATAAAAAGCACAAAAATGGTAATTTTATCCCATAGATTACTAGTGAGGGCTGAACTGCGGGGGTTAGCAGTTTTCCCCAGGAGTGATGTCAACATTTTGGGCGGGGTTAATGTCTCTAATGGAGACAGTGAGACGTCACATTCTAGTGACTCCGAGGACGAGAATGCTGCCAGAGATGAGCGTGACGATAAATCCAAAATAGCTAACGCAGCTAATTTTTTGCCAACTCGGCTTTCCTGTCATCAGTAAATTTTGGAACTAAAAGAAATGTTTACCATGATTCCTGTGCATGTTGTTCATGCAGCTCACCACTGGCCGATAATGTGTTATGGTACATGGGTCAGTGATGTAGCCCTGCCAATCCAACAAGTTGACCTGTGCTGCATTTTTTGCATAAAAGGTGCTACATAAATATAGTTTATTAATGTTTATTACCTCACTACCAGGCTGGAACAGCCATTAAGAAAAGTAGCATCTCTCTGAGCATGCCTAGATTCGTAACACTTTCGTGCACTTTGAAAACAGGCAAGGACTGATGTTGCCAGAAAAAACCGATGATATTATACGTAAGGAAATGTATCATACTCTTTAAGATTAAATATGTAGATATACAGTATGTGTTTATTGATCCTCAAGTTTAAACCTTAGTGAGAACATCAGTACAACAAGCAGTTAGAGATATTTTAATTAAAGTCCAAAAGATGATAAATGCAACAAAGTAAAAACTTATTTTGTAAAAAATATTTCAGCCAGGCCAGTGGGAGCAGCATTGTGCCAAACTTTCATACATTTTGAAGCAAAGCATAAAGATAGAAAGATGTTTTCCTTCATATTGAATATGGGCAGCTTTCTGTTTGTAACTGACAGTATTTAAACCAGAGCTCCCATTTTGATAAACTAATGTGCATTTGTTCTTTTTTTTTCTTTTTCTTTTTTTTTTTTTTTTTTTGGGGAAACAGCTATTAGAACAACAATATCAGATTCTTTTCATAGTTTGGACTACGGAGTTCAAATCATGGGGTCCTTGAACTATCTCATGGTCATAGACTTCACTTCCATAACCCTATTTTGTTGAGGAGAAAGCTCTGCCTTTCCTCTCTAGCATATGTAACCCAGTCAACTGCAACTTCATCTGTTAGTTTTTATAGTGGAGCTTAAGTTTTTCCATCACAGTCTTGGCTTTTGGTTTGCTGTGCAAGATGTCTACGGCTGCAGTGGCTTCTTATGTAAACGAATCTGTAAAGCTTGTTTGCAGTTGTTTGTGTGGTTGTAATGCAATACGTGATTGATTAACTCATTACTGTGACAATTATTTAGATATAAATAATATATATTTAGATATAAGTAACATAATGAATAGCATACTCCACTGTATATTAGTAAGACATTCTATGGACTGTAGCTGTGTCACTGCAATAGTTTAGAGGATTTTTCCTGATGGTTCAGGTTGGCAAACTGTTGAAGATTAGTACTGCCAGTATCCATCGCTGTGGCCTGTTTGAGAAGAAAAATGAAGTC
>JAQMYF010000007.1:6930547-6943991 GCA_030014195.1 Neosilurus mollespiculum
AATTATATTTTACTAATTTTACTAATTACTTTGATCCAGAATTTGATGTTACATGATTGCGACAAGACTTTTGTCCAACCGAGAATGGATATGTAAAAAGTATAAATAACTTTAGAATTTTCTGTTGCTTTCACAAAACAATGATTTATATATGATAAATGTAAGGCATAGTTGATTAAAATTGGTTAATAGGTTGGTGAGACATGGGCTTTTATACACGAATGTCCACATGCGCGTCGAGACTTTTGTCATTGTCTGTACGAACCAGTAGTAATTTAAAAAATTTTAACCATTATTTTGCCTGCGCAGGCAGATAAGAACCTACATTTTTGCCTTACATGTTACACATTACTAAAAAGGCAGCACAATTAACAACAACTGTAAACAACAGTTATGACTGTCTGCACTACATGGCCACAGGTTTGTGGACACCTGAGCATCATAGCTGCAGAACATGTCCAGTTTTAGCTTCTCTTTACCTAAACAATAACCTCCACTCTTCTGGGAAGGCTTTCCACTAGGTTTTGCAGTGTGGCTGTAGGGATTTATTTTCTCGTCTGCAGTGTAAGGCACTGATGTTGACTGATTTGAGGAGCAATAAAGTTCATGGAAAAAAAAAGGGGGCTCAATGGGTTTGAGGTCAGAGCTCTGTGCTGGACACTTGAGCTGAAACTTGGCAAACCATGGAGCTTGCCTTGTGCACAGGGGTATTGTTATGCTGGAAGAGATTTTGGAAAGGCTATCGGTGCGAACAGGTCAACCAGACTAACTTCTGTCCATACAGTACGTTTATGTTTACTCGCCATTTTACTACTGGTGCACAGTACCAAACTCCATTTTGTTGTACTTTGTCCAATTGCAATAATAATACTGAATCTCTTCTCTCTCTCTCTCTCTCTCTCTCTCTCTCTCTCTCTCTCTCTCTCTCTCTAGCACACTGTCTCAGTGTTGTCATGCAGTGGTGGCCCTTCTCTATCCCTTCACATGGCAGCACACATACATTCCCGTTTTGCCGCCGGCTATGATGGACATTGTTTGCACTCCGACTCCTTTCATTGTGGGGCTGCTGTCCAGCTCTCTGCCTCGACTCAAGGAGCTCCCTCTGGAGGAGGTAAAACCCCTTCTTCATTTATAAACTCTTTAACTGAGGTGTATTGTATTACTACTGGGTGGAATGTTGATCATAGTGGCTAGCAAGGTGGCCTCACAGCAAGAAAGTCCTGGGTTCCTGTCCCGGGCTCGGTGAAGGTGTTTCTGTGTGGATGTTTGCATGTTGTCCCTGTGCTTGCATGGGTTTCCTCCAGGTACTCTGGTTTCCTCCGACAGTCCAAAGATATACACATTAGGCAAACTCCAAATGGTTGTATGTGTTGGCCCTGCAATGTACTAGTGAGCCTTCGTGCACTGTCATGTTAGATAGGCTCCAGCCTCCCCACAACCCTAATAGGTTCATCAAATGTATTACTACAATACAGTATACAGTATACTGTTTAAAAAGTAACAACCAATTCGCCATAATTAGTACAATCGATGTGGCACCACAACATTCAAGGCTAACTAAACTTATATAACATTTATGAAAGGTGTCTCAGATATATCCGCTTTGTAGCAGCCTCGGGAATGTCTTCAGGAACGAGGAGTTTGTACTTCCTGATTTCTCTGTAACATGACAAGCTGCAATTTTTGTCTAATTAACTTGAGAAGTGAGAACGGCTGGTGAGGGAACAACTGTTTATAGCTACTCTAGTATGTCAAAGGTTGACAGCAGCCAGCTTTAAATTGCTAAAAATCTCCATATGGTCTTCTTTATACTGTAGCTTTGACAAAATACTTTGGCTTAAGAGCTATTAAAATGGGTCAAGCTGTTACAGGAAAATAATCAACAGCAGAGTGCTGCGATGCATTTATATCATGATGCCAGGAAGGAAATAACAGCCAAAGAGAGGAGCGAATCCCTCTAATAATAGTTTGTGTGGAGAGTAATGGCACCGGCAAGGAGGTCAAAGGGCAAACCCGTTTCTAATATTTTCCATGAGCACTTCCTGTTCAAGTGGACTCTATCTGCTGGCCCTGATCTTTGCCCTTCTTCCTCTGTTAAACAATAGCTGTGTGGAGATAAAACTGAAGCTGGCACACTGACAGGAAATGACATTATTCTCTCCTCTGTTCTCCCACAGGTCCTGGTGGTGGACCTTGGCAATAGCCGTTTCCTACGACAGGTAGGGCTTTATACCTTCCTGTGAGAGCTCAGTGTCAGTGTCTCACTAAAACATGTGAATCACTAACAAGCTGAATGTGAATAAAGAACTGAAGACAGAGTTAAATCCTCTAAAACATTTAATGATGTTTAAAATATCATGAATGCATTGTAAAAAAAAATCTAGTGAGAACGACGACTTATCAAGATGTTTGTACTAGTTTTTAAAAATTTTATTTATTTATTTATTTATTTATTGCTTTAGATGGATGACGAGGACTCTATTCTGCCTCACAAACTGCAGAGTGCTCTTGAGTATGTTTTGGAAAAGAGAAAAGAGCTGGCGTCCGACAGAGGAGACCTTCCCACAGGTGTGTTCCCTTTCAGTCCTCCCTCAGAACTCCCAAATTCATGGACGCATGTTGCTAAGGCAATGCAACAAACAATGCCGCTGCCATTCTCCCTCCAGCCCTCAGCAAGAGGGTGTATTTGTGCCCTATATGAGCACAAATGTCCCTTGTGTAGATTGGCTGGAATAGTGTTGTGTGGCTCACTCTGAGCACCTTTGTTCATTTCTGTTCTAGAAAGTAAGGGTTGTGTACAAGCAGCAGTTTTTTTTTTTCAGTTCGCACACAGAACAGTCAGCTAGTGGACTATAAGAGGATGCTCACTGAATTTGACAGAAAATGAGTATTCATTCATTCATCCATTCATTTATTTTCTAAGCTGTTTAATCCTAACTAGGGTTGCAGGGAGGCTGGCGCCCATCTCAGCTGACTCTGGGCAAAGGTGAGGTACACCCTGAACAGCTCGCCAGGCCATTTCAGGGCCAACACACATACAACCAATCACACTCACACTCACAACTAGGGGCGATTTGGAACCACCAGTTAGCCTGCTGTGTATGTTTTTGGACTGTGGGAGGAAACCAGAGGACCCGGAGGAAACCTACGCAAGCACGGGGAGAACATGCAAATTCCATACAGAAACACCCTTGCCGAGCCCGGAAGTCAAACCCGGGACCTTCTTGCTGTGAGGCAAACGTGCTAACCACTGCGCCACCATGCTGCCCACAAAAGTTATTCTAAATAAGTACCTAAATCATCTAAATAAATATCTATTATATTAAAATCAATTATGAACAGAGGATGCATAACCGAATAACAGACCGGGGCTTTGAAGGGTTAATTGATATTATAGCTTCACTCTGGATTTAATTCATAATCACTGAAGGAATCATAAATGTTTCACATATTCCTCTTATTTGTATATCCTTTTCAGAACCCTGCTCTCTGAGCGCTGTAGTATCCGAGGCTTTTGTCCGATTCTTTGTGGAAATAGTTGGACACTACTCGCTCTTCATGGGAGGAAACGAACGTGATGAGGAGTCCTCAGCCTCTTCCTCCTCCCCCACGCCTTTGTTTTTCCAGCGCGAGGCTTTCCGTAAGGCAGTGTCCTCGAAAAGTCTCCGCCGTTTCTTGGAGGTCTTCATGGAGACGCAGATGTTCGCAGCCTTTATTCAGGAGAGGGAGATACGCAGACAGGGACTGAGAGGTACTGTAGGGATTTGTTAAGCTCGTCACTGCTTCCATTCTCATTAAAAACATACATATATTAATGGATACTTTTTCACTGTGCAGGCTTGTTTGAGGTTAGGGCTCAAGATTACCTGGACTCACTGCCTGGATCTGAGAATCGAGGGGTCAACAAGTTCCTCAAAGGTCTAGGTAAGCTTTGTTATAAAAGTAATTCATGTTACGACAGGATAATCATAAACCTTTCACTAAATGAACCTTTGTGTTTCCAGGACATAAAATGAAATTCCTTTCCAAAAAGTGAAGATTGTCTCCATGTTGGGTGGATTTTAGCACCAATTAAACTCCACAGCAATGATTCTGCAAAGATGTGAGCCTCATGAGAGCACTGAGACCTACCTGAGGGGGATACACCAGGAGCTCAGCGATAAAACAAAACTCAGACATGAAGTCTTGCCTGAAATCTACCCCCCCACCTTTTTTTTTAAAAAACATCAACCAGGGTGGCACGGTGGCATAGTGGTTAGCATGTTTGCCTCACAGCAAGAAGGCTGAAAGTACTCCGGTTTCCTCCCACAGTTCTAAAACATGCACAGTAGGCTAATTGGCTGTTCCAAATCACCCCTACGTGTGTACCTACCCTGGATGGCGTACCCCGCCCTCGCCCAGAGTCGGCTCAGATGGGCGCCAGCCCCCATGACCCTAATTATTATAATGAATGAATGAATGAAGGACCATCAACCAATAGAAAGGTCATGTTTCGTGTGTGTGTGTGTGTGTGTGTGTGTGTGTGTGTGTGTGTGTGTGTGTATGTTTGTTTGTGTATGTTGAAATAATTGCTCAATTTCTACAAAATATCTTACAAGGTTAAAAGAGAAAGTAGGAAATGACCAAAGTTTAATTTTCTGTACAGTCCAATTATTTTCAGCATCACAAATTGTTTGATTTTTGGATCGCTGATATTTTTTTTTCTTTCTGAGAAATAGAGTACAACTTCTGTAACAGGGGGCAATAATTTATTCTATATTCTTTCTAGAAAAAATACATTTATCATTTCATGCATAAAGCATTTTTTTGTTTGCATTTTAAAGCAACTGAAAACAGAGAAGTTGCTAGTTTGTTATAGACTATTTATCACAGTATATATTTCAAATGTTGAATTTGTGATTAAAATACCACTGTGACTGATCATTTATGTTGGGAATCAGAAAAGATGGGGATAAGTAGAATCTGGACGTTGACAGATTGCGGGATGCAGGTTACCTGTTCTGAGATATAAATCTGCATACATATTTTTTAAACTGTATTGAACAATGGACTTGATTTAAGTATGTTTTCTTGGTCTTTACCTGATCATTAAAAACCCAACACAACACTAAATGTACCTGAATCATTATTTCAAAATGTCTCACAGCTGGGATTTAACTTGTATTGTAGTATATCTAGCTCTCGTTTACTTTTCAGCAATTCTAGCAGTAATAAAACAGTTTGCCTGCACCACTGGGGGTCACTACATAGATGACTTCATCTTTACCTTATGTGTATTTTTATTATTTTTAGCTCCTGCCACATAGTGACGTCCGTCTGTCACACTTGGCGACGATAACTTGAGAATGCTTGCTCGGATTTTGATGAAATTTGCTTTGGGTTTGTCTTACAGGTACCTCGCCTGGGATTGGGGCACACCAAAATCCGTGCATAATTATTGAGCCAGCTCTACTTAATTTGTTTACCACAACAGTTTTGATTTTGGTTTAAGGAAGATATAGGTCAACTTTAAAATACACATTCCTGGGACAATTTTAGTAATAATCCCCCCATTTTGTTAGAATAAAAAAATCAGTACCTGCTAATTAGCATTTTGCTAATAACTTGGAAGACCTGCATTGCAAAAAAATTAAATGTACAGTACCAGGCACAACTGGGCACAATTACTTGTGTGTCCAAACTTTTGACTGGTATTTATGTTTATAAGAATAAGGGTCGTCACTGTACCAGAACTCACATACTGAAATCACCGAACACCAAAAATTACAAATTATTTCAGTTATTTTCCATATCATGACCACATATACTTAAAAAAGTGTTATTTATAAATGAATATTATTTTATATCCATACATGTAGTATTTCATTGATATTTACTGGGATTAAATCAGTGGAAAAACAGACAAGTTGGATGTTACCCAAGTTCACTGAAAAAAAGAATCCCTTCACTTTACTTAATTTAAATGTGTACATCAGTACCACATGATAAGAATGTGGTCAACTGACGTGACTTTTTCCGATTCTAAAATCACATCAGTTGGCCATATTCTGATCATGTGGGACAGATGTACACATTTAAATTAAGTAAAGTGAGGGGATCATTTTTTTTTTCAGTGTTCCTAATTTCCCAAAATCCAAGTTGAATGACCGTACCATAGTTCTCTCATCAGAACTTTGACTGCAGAAGGTTTTTCAGAGTTATACGAACAGTGGATTGCAGTTTAACATCAGAAGAGGGAAAAAACAGGCTTGGTGAGGGAGCAATTATTTATAACAGCTGCTATAACGTACAGTACCAGTCAAAATTCTGGACACACCCACTCATTCTAACTGAAATTGACCTTATTGTCCTTTAATTGGTAGTGTATATAATTATTGTTTGATAGATTTGATTACTTTTTGCGGTTTTAGCATCACCTTTATGTATGGGATCACAGTGGTGTGATTATCCTTACTTTCTTTACTCCCTTAATCATGTGCTACACTTCTCCTCTGAGAGCCGGTACTTAATTGTAATTGACCTCCTGAAGAAAACAAAACAGATACACATGGCACAAATCCATAAAAACGAGACATTAGTACATAAAATGTGTATATTATCCTTTGCGGTTTATATTCTGGATTTCATCACAAAGATCAGGTTGTGAGCTGTCCAGGGTGTACTCTGCCCTCGCCCAGAGTCAGCTGAGATGGGCGCCAACCTCCCCGCAACCCTAATTAGGAATAAGTGGTTCAGAAAATAAATGAATAAATAGATCAGGTTGTTTAAAGCAATTGTTTAAAATTGAATTAAATACAGTGATTTTTAACAGGACATTGGGGTATTTTGACAAGTGAAACATTTTAGGAATAAGAAAATGAAAGGTGGACAGTGTATAGCATTAATGTTAAAAACACTTATTTAGATCTGCATTGTTTGTGGCATTGAAATAATACGTTAATTTTCTGAACAGCTTAATCCTAATTAGGGTTGCGGGGAGGCTGGCGCCCATCTCAACCGACTCTGGGCAAGGGCAAAGTACACCCTGGACAGCTTGCCAGCTCATCACAGGGCAGAAACATGCTGATGACAACTCAAAGGACTACTCTTTGTGAATGACAGCAATAGTTATTTCAAACGCCTCTCACCACAGACAGTAAGAGACATGGCTGGCCTTTAATAACCCAGTCAGCTGCACTGGGGGAAAGCAGTGACAACTTGGTGATAGTGGGGTTTGAACCCACAACCTTCGGATCAGTAAGCCAGCACGCTACCACTAAGTTATCCTTTCTTTCTTTCTTTGCTTGTTTGTATGTATGTTTGTTTGTTTGTTTATTTATTTATTATGTATTTTTAAGATTCTTACTTATTTTTAACATTTGCTTAGTAATAAGTAAATGTTAAAAATAAGTAAGTTACATAACTATAACTATAAGTTACATACATAAAATATAATTTTTTAAAAGTTACATATAAAAATAAGTAAGTTACACACACTTAAGGTGCGTGTGTGTGTGTGTGTGTGTGTGTGTGTGTGTGTGTGTGTGTGTGTGTGTGTGTGCGTGTGTACTACCTTCTTCTCCACACAACAGACAGAAAAAGTGGACATTGTGTCCAGAAGAAGGTAGACACACACACACACACACACACACACACACACCTTAAGTTGGGTACAATAAAAGGCCAACCTTAATCCTCCAACATGTCAATCATCACAGTGCCACAGCTGGCACAAGTCCACAGGGATAAAACATTTGCCAAGTTTCAAGCTGCCATAATAAATCACCAAATTTCTGTAACTGTAAATGTTTATTTTTTTTTTTTTACAATAAGCCGCTTCAGAAATTGATTGCAGGAGTTTGGCACCACCAGCCAATCAACCACATGCCCACATGCCCACATGCCTGTGATCCCGACCCTAGAAATATCCGTGAACCCCACACAGCGCTTGTGGAGGAATGAAACATTATTCCACAAGCCTCTCATTCACACTTTGTGAAGGAGATACACTGCACTACAGAACGCACCCAATGGTTACACATGCTACTGAAAGTGTAACTTTTAACACCGACCCAGCTCATTATCACTGACTGTTGCTGATGTTCTGGTAGATATTTATTATTGAAGGTGTCTGCATTTTTTACACAGTGGTAAAGTATTAAAACCGTAAGTATATAAAACTTTTTTAAATTTTAGGTGTTGTGTTTATATTTTTGTTTAGTGTATATTAATGATAAAAATACGAATTTTGGGGGGCTCCCGAGTGGCGCATCGACAAGGTGCGCAACTATCAACCCAGAGATCGCAAGTTCGTATCCGGGTTGATGGCACAGCCATCCGTGACCGGGAGTCCATGGGAGCTAATTGGCCGAGCTCTCACGGGAGGGAGGGATGGCATATGCTCACTTCCCTGTCACTTACAGCGATCACCAGCCAATCATGGGCGTCTGTGAGCTCATTCGTACGAGGGGGAGGATAGCGCTTTCCCTCCGAGTGTGTTAGGCCACCCCCAAATACACAATGTACATGCTTACGCCCCTCCCTGGTCGGTGGTGGCTGTGTGATAGGGAAAGCAAAAAGTTGATGGGTGGGAATTGGATATGACTAAATTAGGGGAGAAAAATGGGTGGGGGTTTAGCAATTATTTTAAAAGGAAAGAGTTTGAGAACACATAGCACTGCTCCATATAATAGTTAAATAAATGCTGGACTTGCAAGCAGTGGGAAAACTTGTGAACTCCACACTGAAAAGCCACATTTGATCATGACATTCAAACCCAGAACCTTCTTGCTCTGGAGCAGCTGTGACAACACTGAGCAACTGCAGCATTGTTTTTAAGCATACACATTGTTATTTTTCACATTATTAATTCTTAAAAAACAGAATTTGAAAGAGATCTAACTTGTCATCACCCTAATTTTATTTACAGCAGGTTGTGTAATGAGTGTTAAGATACAACCTAATTACATTCCTGGGACATAACAACTCACTCTTTCAATGAAATTAAAGGTACAGTTTGTAAGATTTAGTGGCATCTAGTGGCATCTAGTGGTGAGGTTCCAGACTGCAACCAACTGAAAATTCATACATCGCTACTGAAGAAATATGGTGGTGCAAGATGACGGCCTCCATGAGAGTGGTCCCACCACCCATGTAGATATAAACAGCTTAGCCAACATATTTATTGATAATATACTTAATTTCTGTTAATTGATCCAACATGTTACACTGCAGCTTTCAATGAAACCGGGAAAGTATTAATACTGCCATCAGTGTCATAGTGTAGTTAGAAGGTTTCCTCCTGCAAGTCCACAGACATGCACATTAGGCTAATTTGCTACTCTAAATTGACCCTGAGTGTGAGTGTAAACGGTTTTGTGTGTGTGTGTGTGTGTGTGTGTGTGTGTGTGTGTGTGTGTGTGTGTGTGTGTATCTCTGCGATGATCTGGCGAGCTGTTCAGGGTGTACCCTGCCTTCGCCCAGTGTTGGCTGAGATAGGCACAGCCTCCTTGTGGACCTAATAAGATGAAGCGGTTCAGCAAATGAGTGAGTGAGTGAGTGAGTGAGTGAGTGAGTGAGTGAATGCATACTGGATATGTCTCCCATTAGTCAAAAACATGGAAGTTTTTAATGGATAATAACTGTGCAAAACTATATATAAAAAAAGATGGTTGAACATTATAACTGTATTAATATGACACAAGCTTTCATAAACAGTTTATGTTTGCTTTATCAGGTGAAGATAACCAGATAAATCAGGTTTATGAATGCCTGTGTCATATTAAATAGATAGTCTAAAAGGTGCTACCTTCGTTTTTTATTTTTATTCTGATGAACAGACTAATACTCACTGATGCACGCACTCATTTGCTGAACCAGTTAATCCTACTAGGGATGTGGGGAGGCTGGAGCTCCCCCAATCTCAACCAACATTGGCCAAAGACAAGGTAGGAAACCAGAGTACCCAGAGGAAACCTACACAAGCACAGGGAGAACATGCAAACTCCACACCGAAACACCCTAGCCCGGGGCTGGAACCCAGGACCTTCTTGCTGTGAGGCGGACATGCTTCTGTGCGGCCTACGGTCTAACATCAAAACCTGGTGTACAAAACTATGAATTCAGTATCGACACAATAAAATCATACATTAAAAATAACTAAATAAAATTCCAGGATCTAAAAATAAAAACGGAAAATATCTGATTTGGCCACAAGACCAAAGGGTTCCAACAGTCTCTTGTAGATCAGCTAATTTATGCTGTATGTAAAAGAACAGGACTGGGGAAACTGAATGTGTAAAAAGGAAGCATCTTTTCCTCTGAGACAGTACACACCAGCTTTAACTCTTCCTTTTGGATTATGCAGTAGGATTTTATTATTTTTATTAGTGTATTTTTACCTCTTCCTGTTTTCACTACCATGGACTACCAAAGTTACTCACTCACTTACTCATTTGTAACCACTTAATCCTACTGGGGTCGTGGGGAGTCTGTAGTCTATTTCAGCCAGCATTGGCCAAAGGCAGGGAACACCCTGAATAGCTCGACCATTGCAGGACAAAACACACAACCATTCACACTCACTGTCACACCCAGGGGCAATTTGGAACAACTGATTAGCCTAATGTGCATGTCTTTGGACTGTGGAAGGAAACAACAGTACCTGGAGGAACTGAACCCAGGACTTGCTGTGAGGCAGAAGTGCTCTCTTCATGTGCCATTTCCTGTTACTAGATAGTGCTCCCCTCCCCTATAGCTGCCAATCTGAAATGGTAAGTGCTACTACATGCTTCCTCTGGGAAATGTGTGCAATGTAAAATCATCCTTTGTATTTTTTCAGTCACTATGGAAGCAAAGTGCTAAGTCCCTTCTTCCACATATATGAGCTCACAGATAGAGTCACTCCAAACAGAAACCTCACGAAGTCCGGGACACAAATTCAGGACACTCACTGTGAGGCAGACATACTAGCCACTATACCACTGTGATGCCTAAGAAAATTTGAATAATTAATTAAAAATATTGTCAATGTGGATGCGTTAAGGCAACCAAGTCTTAAAAACGCCCAACCCTCAGCTGGCCAGAATTTCTTGAGACATAGCCCAGACAAAATGTATAAGATCAAGATCATTTTGACAAGGTTAAGGGTCAAACAGAGAAACTTACAAGCCTATGCACACCTACACACCATAGGAAACCTGCATGCAAAATTTCACAATGATCCGCCCAGCAGTTCTTAAGAAATAATTTATTTGTGGATGCGGATGTAGACGGACACGCAGGCCATGACAACACCTCAATAGCCTGAAGGGCAAAAACACTCAAGGTATCCTTTTCCTTCAAGTTTTCAGCTAAATCACCAAATTTTTTTTTTTTTTTTTTTTTGACTAATTTCCTTTAAGGCATGAAGTCAGTTTTAAAGCTGTCTTTGAAAATACCCCTTAGCCAAGTAATTCACTCATCACTCACTTACTTATTTGCTGAACCAATATTAGGTTCCCATTGGAATCCTATTAGGGTCATGGGGAGCCTGGAGCCTATTTCAGCCAACACTGAACATTCTAACATCCTGAACAGCTCACCAGACCACTGCTGGTCCAGCAACCACACAACCATTTAAACTCACATTTACACCTAGGGGTAATTTTTAACAGCCAATTTGCCTAATGTGCATGTTGTTGGACAGTGGGAGGAAACCAGAGTAACCATAAGAAACCCACACAAGCATGAGGATTATATGCAGACTCCTTACAGGATCGCCCTTGCTGAGCCCAGGGCTCAAACACAGGACCTTCTTGCTGTGTCGCTGACGTGCTAACCACCACGCTACTCTGCCACCTTCAATGAATTCATTTGTACATTAACTTTTCCACTTCAGACCGGTGAGAGCAAAGCTGTTTTAATCACGGAAGAGACCCAGGCATCTCAGTCATCAATCTTCAACAGCTGGAGCTTTTTCTTATGGGGATATTCCTTTGAATCTCCAGGGGCACACTGTTGAGGACCATCTATTGGCCATGGAGGAAATCACCCCAAAACCTCCACCAGTCAACCACTCAGTAGGGGCATGTTATCAGGAAATTGCATTGCTTTTTTTACATTCCACCTTGTTGTGCTAGCCCTGCACAAGCCACATTTCTTCACATTTCATTCACTCCTGCATGTCCAGATCAAAGGAAAAAAATCTCTCCTATACAATTACATCCAGGTCTATTGAGAACCTCAGTGAGTCACACTACTAAAGTCGGTCCTCTGTGAAATATTCTGCACAACTGAAGTCATGTAGTTATCCCTTTAGCAATCCTAGGGCTATTGTATGGACCGTATGGCATACAGGATCTTTTCAGAGATTAATATTTATCCCTCACAAAGACCCAAGTTATCAAAGAAAGCAAACAATATATGAAGCCTTATGTCCTTTGCTTCCAGCAACAGCCTCTTCAAAAAGAAGGCAGATGTTTGTTGCACGCTATTGACTGTCTACCCATTCATCCATCATTCATAAAGCTAGAGCCAATCCCAGCCAATTTTGGACAAGGGACAGGGTACACCCTCAGGTGGTCACCAGTCTGTTACAGGGCTAACGCAGAGAAAAATATCCATTCACACCTGTGTGCAATTTAGGGTAGCCAGTTGACCCAAAGTTCATGATTTTGGACTGTGGAAAGAAACTAGAGGACCTGGAGGAAACTCATGCTAGCAAGTGAGGTTTGAATCCAGAATCTTCTTGCTGCAAGACAACAGTGCTAATCACTGCATCACCTGTAGTTTCTTCAGTTAAACACATTTACTTTTGGCTTCTTAGTACCTGAGTACATTTTAAAGAAGCAACATTTACACTTGGGATGGCACAGTGACATGGCGGTCAGCATGTCTGCCTCACAGCGAGAAGGTCCAAAGTTTGAGTGCTGTCCTCAGCGAGGGCATTTCTGTGTAGAGTTTGCATGTTCTCCAGATGCTTTCTGTGAATTTTCTCTGGGTACTTTGTTTTTTTTCCCCACAGTCCAAAGACATGCACATTAGGTTAATTGGCTGTTCCAAATTGACCCTAGGTGTGAATGTGAATGGCTGTCTGTTTGTTGGAACTGTGACTGGTGAACTTTTCAGGATGTACCCTGCCTTTGCCTGGAGTCAGCTGAGCTTGGTTCCAGCCTCCTGACAGCCGTAGCAAATGTATGAATGAATGAGTGAATTAAAAATTCACTCTCGACAGTTGAGTGGCTAATTGCCTCATGTTCAAGGGTGCCCTCATGTATGTCTTACTTCTGGTTCTCTCTTTTTAGATATGCTTTCATAGTAAATAATGCCAGAGTCCCTGCTTGCACTCAGCACTGATAAACTCTCTTCTTTAACCATTACACTATTATGAGCATACCTAACAACCTCTCTCTCTCTTGCTCTCTCTCTCTCTCTCTCTCTCTCTCGCTCTCTCTCTCTCTCTGTCTCTCTCGCTCTGTGTGTGTTG
>JAQMYF010000007.1:6975571-6989312 GCA_030014195.1 Neosilurus mollespiculum
GTGTGTGTGTGTGTGTGTGTGTGTGTGTGTGTGTGTGTGTGTGTGTGTGTGTGTGTGTGTGTGTGTGTGTGACTTTCAGGTCACCTAGGGCTGTTCCCCCTCCTACTACCCCTCAACCCTTCAACATGACCATATTTATTATATGAGCAGACAGACAGACAGACAAACTTAAAATCAACCGCTCCCCTGTTAGCAGTGCGATTAGTGTGAATTTGATCACACTGTTGCTCTCTTACCCTTGTCACATATGTTTTATCACATACAAAAAAAAAATTCTTCTCTCCATACATGCTTCTCAAAATACGCTCCACAGACCCTCAGGGCAAGGGATTTAATTGTATGTATTGCTATTGATATTATATTTATGTTATTATACATATTATATTTTATACTGTGTTTAGAATATTACACTGTAATCTAATTTCAGTGGCAGAAATCATTACTTAGTGCTTTATGTTACAGAGAAATGTTGTATGGTGTTAAAGAACAGATCATATTAAGTAATAGATCAAAATGAAGTCAATATCTACAGAAGAATTGCAGCTAGCTTTCACTAGGGCTATAAGTACTGTTCAGAAGTGTACCTAAGGGAATTAATGCAATTCTAAAAGCAAACGGCAGCCAAAGCAAATGAAAATATATCAGGTGCTTTTAAAAGCATTTCTGTTTCCCTTTTCATATACCTAAGAAAAAAATCCTTTTCATATACCTAAGAATTTTTCACAGCAGGGTCAGAGTAACTGCTCTGGGTTTCCTTTTTTTGGGGGGTTGGGGGTGGGGGGTTTAGCAACAACAACAACAACAAGAATAATATTAATAATAATAATAATAATAATAATAATAATAATAATAATAATAATAATGATGATAATAATAGTAATTATAATAGAAATTCATATAATACATGTACAGTATATAGTATATTTCTTTATAAGCACTTTTCATGTTACCCAAGAGCATTGTACAGATAAATCAAATGAAAATTAAAGGCTTTACATTTAAATTCAAATAAAATAAAGAAAACCCTATAAATAATTAGATTACATAAATAACATTATGGTCCTAAAAAAATCAGTGATGTTATTTCCACCACAGTGGGTCCCTGTTTGAGATCCACTGATTTAATTACAACCTGAACAGCTCGGTAGGCAATCGCAGGGCTGATACACACACACACACACACACACACACACACACACACACACACACACACACACACACACACACACACACAACCTTTCACACTCTCACTCACACCTAGGGGGAATTTGGTGCAGTCTAAGGTGCAGGTCTTTGGGCTGTCAGAGGAAACTGGAGTAACTGGAGGAAACCCCTTTGTCTGTAATGAAGCTCTGGACTGAATCACACTCTTAACTATCAAACTCAATATTAGAATTTTCGGTATAAAAGAATACCTACTGTGCACTTCATACGTGTGTTCAAAGAGGATGATACTAAATGGGATTTAACCCTGCAGAATGATTGCCCAACAGTAATTCTTTTTAATTTGTTAATTAATATTTATACTGAAATTTATAAACATATTCAGGATTGAGGATATGTCCTGGTCAAGGTCACGGTAGATGCGAGATAAATTTACCCTGGATGGGACACCAGTTTCCAACAGAGCACAGAACACAAATATATATACTGTCTAAGAATATGTGTGCATAGTATCTATAGTGTAACCTAAATTATATGATTTTGGGATGTGGGAGAAATTACACCTGAAGCCAGGAACAACATTCTCTACTCCAACAGTAACCAGAGCTCAGGATCGAACCCACTGCACCATCACACCACCTCATACTATCACTGTTATATTGTCATTTAAATTACATTTGTGTAAAAAGTTGTGTGTGTGTGTGTGCTGCCCTGTGATGAATTATCAAGCTGTTCTTGTCCAGAGTCGGCTGAGATAGGCTCCAACCTCTCCGTGACCCCAGTAGGATTAAGCAGCTCAGAAAATTAATTAATTATTAATTCATTCATTCATTAAATGTAAAATAATTTAATTAGGCTTTTTGCCTTATAATAAAATAATAATAATAATAATAATAATAATTTAGAACTTAAATTAATTATAAATTTTCCCACAATGTTTATTTATTTATTTATTAACTAATATTCAATTCTAATAAGAATAACCATCCAACATTAAAACATACCTCTTATATCCAAGTGTAAAGATGCGGTTTTCCACTTCAGATTATCCTTCCTTGCATCCAGCCCAAAGTCTGAGTGTCTTGCTTCAGTGAGACACTGTAATCTAGAACAACACTGACTGATTTCCATTTAATTTTCACTTTGACATCGACTCGACTCCTTATTTCAACAAAGTCTAATGCTGACTCATCATTCTCAGATTTCAGTACAGGAGGTGAGTGAGGTCAGAAGGTTCCCATTAATGTGGAAGAGAAATCAAACATTTTGTCATGTACAGTGTAAAAATGATAATATCAGCACTGCTCAGTCTCCACATCTTGGAGAGAGCAGTTTGAGCTGATGTGATCATAAAAAAAAATTATAAACTCATAAACCCAAGGTCAAATGGACAGAGATGCCAAAATATATTCATTCATTCATTTTCTAAGCCACTTAAACCTAATTTGGGTCGCAGGGAGGCTGATGCCCATCTCGGCTGACTCTGGCTGAGGGTGAGGTACACCCCGGACAGCTCGCCAGGCCATCGCAGGGCCAACACACATACTACCATTCACACTCACTCTCACACAGGTAAGGTTAATTTGGAACAGCCAGTTAGCCTGTTATCTTCATGTGTGGAGTAATGTAAAAGGCTGTGTAATAAAAGAGCATGCAGAGGAACTGGGAAGTCTAGTTTTTGCAGCATAAGTAAAGCTCGAATCTCGCAGGCTACTCCACTGGTATCTTTTCATTAACAAATCTATTTCTGGTTTAATGCCCTCATACATATCAAATTGCATGACACAAAAACAGTACAATGAATGCCTGAGATCACAAAATTACATCTCATTTTCAGTTGCATCTGTCAGTACTGAAATAGCCAAGAAGGCATTCTCGTTTTCAGCTTCTTCATCCTGGAACTCTTGGCAGAAGGACTTAAAACTATTGCACCTCATTATATTTTTGGATTTTAAAAGAACTATAACCGACTTGGTGAAGTCATCACTTGGAATATGTTCCTGCTCTTAGCATGTTTATCTGTTGCAACATTTCTTTTGCTCCTTTTAAGGTCTGTTTTATTGATGTAAGTCATGTTATTGTAATAATGACTTATTGTAATGACTTTTATTGTTGTACGTCTGTATTTGTTTTCTACTCATAACAGGTCTCTCTTGCAAATGAGACTCTGCCTCAATGGGATAACCTGTCAAAATTAAGGTTAAATAAATTAGGTAACTAATATTGCACCATTTAATAAATACAGAGAGCAACTGTATGTCAGGTAATTATTAAATATTAAAAAGCCTGATGGCTGCTGGAAGGAATGACTTAATGCTGCGCTCAGTCCTGCACTGTGGAGGTATCAGTCTGTGGCTGAAGGTGCTCTTTCAAAACCAAAGGCCGTATAGCAAACGGAGCTGTTGTAACACAATGCTGCACCACTGGCGTCATCTCCTTGTCCTAAGTTTACCTAAACTTCATAGCCTGAACTGACCAAAGTTGTGCATTTTGGTAAAAAAAAAAGAGAAAATTATTAACAAAATAGCTTTTCTAACTATATTTTTTTATAA
This sequence comes from Neosilurus mollespiculum, assembly GCA_030014195.1. Taxonomy (NCBI): domain Eukaryota; kingdom Metazoa; phylum Chordata; class Actinopteri; order Siluriformes; family Plotosidae; genus Neosilurus; species Neosilurus mollespiculum. The sequence continues at coordinate 6,979,288 of JAQMYF010000007.1, forward strand.
ACTATATAGTAACTATAAAAAATGTTACCTTTGACTTGATCAGCTCATATTTGTGAGGGACGGTTTGCAGAAAGGATATGGCAACTGGAACGAGACCTGAAAGAGACGTTTTATTTTATTATATTGCATTATTACACACTATAAACTGGTAGATATATGTATTAGATATTCGTCATGTCCACAGAAATCTCAATTTCATTATCCAGTCGTGTAGCTCAGCCTGGTGCTCCAGTATACACTACAAAAACTCTAAGTTGGAGGATTTTTTTGTTAGACCTGGTACCAGAAAACTGACAGACCCAAATGCAGGACAGAACACGACTTGAATAGGTGCAAACGTGAGTCTTTATTATGCACACAGGGAATTAGGTGCGTGAGCTGTGGTAACGTGGCTGGATCGTAGTGCGAGAAGCAGAATACTCAGAGACGGCACAAGACGATCTGGCAGGGAGCACGGGGAGACGCCGAGCCTTATATCCATGAGCCAATGATGGGAAACAGGTGGGGACGATCAGGGCGGAGCCAGTAATTAAACCCGGGCCGGATGGAATCAGGTGTTCTGAACAGAGAAAGAACCAGAACAGACATGAGACAGACATGATCACCGCCCCTGGCGGGTTCTAACATTTTTATAATTCGGGCATCTGAGTGTATACAGTAAAAATATAGAAATATAGGAGCATTTTAAAAATTAAACTCAAAGGGTGTTTTCGTGATGAGAAATAAGTCTTGGACATTATGTGCGTCTTTTTGGCATATGCAGAAAAGTTTTTTTTTTTTTTTGTGGTGTTGTGGTGTGGCTACCACACTACAGTCATCACAATGCATGAAACGAAAGAGAGCAAAAGTAGATCCCTCTGAAATATGTTTATATTTAATTATATAACTTAATATTGCATCACAAATACATTAGTAAAAGTTCATTGCTATTAAAATATGGTGTATGTACCTTGATTTTTTACTTTCATCGCTCAAACAACATGTGTATTCTTGTGTCAGCGATGCTATTTTGACCATGTAGTCACATGACCAAAAAAAGTAGTTCCCAAATATGGTGTACATGATGTCCGATTCTACCGGATATGGGTGAGGAGTTCCAAATGTGTTCCAAATGAGTCCCAAAGTTTTTTCTGCCACCCAGTGGATAGACGATGAATGTATATTTCATGATAATGTATGATAATCATATACATTGAAAACACTTGTGGGCTGCATAAAATGAGTCGGCAGGCCTTGAGGTTAACATCTGCGACTTTCAGTGTATAATCTGAGTTTGTGACAGGTTTTAGGTTGCACTACTTTTCCTAAGGAAAACAGGACTCTTTGTTTTTATAGTTGCAGACGTAAAGGTGAAAGGGTTTGTTTCCGATCCTGAACACCAGCACTACTTATATATTTAACAGCAGTTAAATGATCCCAGTGCACATTTTCTAATGTAAAACCCCCTCCACGATCTGTTTAATACAGCATGTATGTTGCTCTTCATGTATATTTACAATATTCTGAATTTATTCTGTAGACCGATCATTTTAAAGAATTAGGAATAAACTGCCTGTAACGGCACGGTGGTGTAGTGGTTAGTACATCCACCTCACAGCAAGAAAGTCCTGGGTTCGAGTTTTGGGCTCAGGCATTTTCTACCAATTGTATAATTAATATTAATATTCTGGTGTCTATTACAGCTGACATTGGGCTAAGGCGGGGTACCCTCCGAACAGCTCACCAGACCATTGCACACACAATCATTCACACTCACACCTAGGGGCAATTTGAAACAGCAAATTAGCATCATGAGCCTGTCTTTGGACTGTAGGAGGAAACCAAAGTACCTGGATACAAACTCCACACAGAAACGCCCTTGCCCGAGGATAAAACCCAGGACCGTATTGCTGTGAGATGGACATGCTGCCCAACGGTACCATAACCTGTATTAATTCTATCCATGTTATCAGATGCTTATAATAGCTTTCTATAATTCGTGTCTGTGGCAGAAACAAGCTGTTGGCTGGCTGTTGGCTTTTGTTTGTCTGGTGTAGTTACACTGTAGTGTCTTTTGGTGGTTTCTTAATATACTGCAAAGGATCAGAATATATGGCCCAGGAACATTAGGAACCAAAAAAAAAAAAAAAAAAAAAATTTGTGAAATGTATTAAATATTAAATAAATAAATAAACACGTCAAATAAACATGTTAAAGGATGAGAAAAACACAATGTTAAAGGATTTCTGAGATAAAATGTAGTTTATAACAGACTCCTACCAGTGACACACAGGAGCAGAAAAAAAAACAGCTTCATGATGGACAGGTTACTGGGGAGGAACAAAAAAGTGAGAATCACAATATTTTTTGGAACTGCAACACTGCTCTTCTATCGACAGTTTTTCAGAGTTTCAGAGTTTAATACATGTTAATTGTACATGTACATATGAAAGACTGATTATCTAGGGTTTATTGAATAGCTTCCGACACTTTATCTACATTTAGCTTTAAAAGCTTTAGGACTTCGACGGTCACCTCATTTCTCTATTTTAAAAAATGCATGCCGCATTTAGGTGTTCAGGATCGAAAACAAACCTTCTAGCCCTTTGCATCTGCAACTATAAAAACAAAGAGTCCTGTTTTCCATAGGAAAAGTAGTGTAACCTAAAACCTGCACACAAACTGAGATTATACACTGAAAGGCGCAAATGTCAAACTCAAGGCCCGCCGATTCATTTTATGCGGCCCACAAACACACATTGACAAACACAAATTTATATCATTATCGTACATTCTTTGCATCAACCATTACCATGTAGGGCAGTTGTGGCTTAGTGGTGGCGATGATTTATTGATCCAAAGGTCAGCGGTTCAATCCACACTATCACCACTGTTGGGCCCCTTATCAAGACCCTCAACCCTCAATTGCTCAATTGTATAAAAATTATAATTCTAAGTCGCTCTGGATAAGAGCATCTGCCAAATGCTGTAAATCCATCCATCCACTAGGTGGCCGAAAAATCTCGAGTTCATTGTTTAAGAAAGATTGCAAGCTAACATGTTGCTGTCAAGCACAGTCAGAAATGGGATGGAATTAAAGTTAAAGCGAGCATGTGTCTGTGTGTGTGTGTGTGTGTGTGTGTGTGTGTGAGAGAGAGAGAGAGAGAGAGAGCGAGAGAGAGAGAGAGTGTGTGATTGGAGGTTTAAATGGTTGTAGAGTTTTATTAAACTAGGATATTTTATAATTTTCTAATAATCTGTTTTCTCTCTCTCTCTCTCTCTCTCTCTCTCTCTCTCTCTCTCTCCCAGGAATTTTAGATACAAAAAAATATGAACAGTCTTTATACTTTAGGAATTGTTTTGTGAAATGTATTAAATATAAAATGAATGAATAAATATGTCTGTGTAATTTATCTTTATATGTAATTACTTGTTGGTGTGAGGCTCTTCACTTCAGATCATTCTTCCTCGCATCCAAACTGAAGTCTGAGTGTCTTATTTCAGCGAGCGACTAGAACAACCTTGTTTATTAAATTTAATAAATTAATTTCCAATTAATTTCCAACAAAACCAAATGCTGACTGTAACGATGGTGTACGGCTGATGGACCCAAAAGCAGGACAGACACAGGTATAGACGAAAACAAGGTGCCTTTATTGAAAGCAGCGTAGAGACAGGTGCTAAGACCGTGAATGAGCAGAGGGCTGGATCGTGACCTGCGACGAGAGACATGAACAATGTAATGACACAAGACGATCTGGCACTGGAGCAGGAGAAGTGCGGGGCTTATATCCAGGGCCGTGATGGGGATCAGGTGGGGATGATCAGAGCAAACCAGGCGACTCTCACGGACCAGCTTGAGCCTGCTGACATGGAACGTAGGATGCACTCGGAGAGACCTGGGGAGCTTTAAACACACGGAGACTGGGTTAATAACCTTGGAGACAGGGAACGGTCCAACAAACCTCGGGGCCAGTTTTCTGGTCAGGACATGAAGTGGAAAATCCTTGGTGGACAGCCAGGCCCGCTGACCTGGGGTGTAAGTCGGTGCCGGTCGGCGATGCCGATCCGCCGCAGTCTTCATGCGTGCCTGACCCCTGAGGAGCATTATTCTGGCTGCTGCCCAGATCTTGTGACACTTCCTCACCAGGGCATGGGCCGAGGGAACCCTTACCTCCTCTTCATTGGCGGGGAAGAGTGGCGGTTGGAACCCGTGGGCGACCTGGAACGGGGAGAGCCCAGTAGCCGATGTCTCCACTCTTCCAGGGCAACCTTGATGGCCAACAGCTCCCGGTTCCCCACGTCGTAGTTGCTCTCTGCAGAGGATAACTTGCGGGACAGGAACGCACATGGATGAACCCGGTCAACTTTGGGGGACCGCTGGGATAGAACCGCTCCTACCCCGACATTGGATGCATCCACCTCCACAATGAACTGCTGCTCGGGGTCGGGTATCTTTAGCACCGGCACTGTAGTGAACAGCTTCTTCAGCTTTTGGAAAGCTCCCTTGGCCTCTGGACTCCACTGAAATGGAACCTTGGGGGAGGTTAGTGCGTGTAATGGCGCTGCCACGGAGCTGAAATTGCGAATGAACCGCCAATAAAAGTTAGCAAAGCCCAGGAACTGCTGAACCTTCCTGTGGGTCATGAGAGGTGGCCAGCGGAAAAACAGCACTAACCTTCTCTGGGTCCATCTGGACCTGGTTCTGGGAAATGACGAATCCCAGGAAAGAGACCGAGGTGACGTGGAACTCGCACTTCTCTGCCTTCACAAACAGCATATTCTCCCATAAGCGGCTTAGAACCTGGTGGACATGATGTCGGTGGGTGACAAGATCTGGGGAAAAAACAAGAATCTCATCTAAATAGACAAAAACAAAATCATTGAGATAGTCACGTAGCACCTCGTTAATGAATCCCTGGAAGACGGCGGGGGCGTTGGTCAATCCGAATGGCATCACGAGGTACTCATAGTGGCCCGTGGGGGTGTTGAAACCAGTCTTCCACTCGTCTCCCTCACGAATCCTGATTAGGTGGTAAGCGTTCCACAGGTCTAACTTAGTGAAGACTCTGGCCTGTTGGAGCAGCTCACAGGCAAGGAAAGCTAAGGGGGAGTGGGTACCGGTTCTTAACGGTGATGTCATTAAGTGCACGTTAGTCAATACACGGTCGAAGAGAGCCATCCTTCTTTTCCACAAAGAAAAACCCAGCCCCTGCTGGGGACGAGGAAGGCCGAATGATGCCTGCATGCAGGGAACTGTCGATGTACTCCTCCATGGCTCTCCTCTCGGGACCCGAGAGAGCGTACAACCAGGTCTTGGGGATGGGAGCTCCCGGCAACAGCTCTATAGCGCAGTCTCCCAGCTGATGGGGGGGGAGAGACATAGCTCTGGACTTACTGAACACCTCTCGCAGGTCCTAGTAGCACGAAGGGACCCTAGAGAGGTCTGGAAAATCGTCGGGGTCAGATCCCGACTCCGGGTTCGCACCCCCTCCCGGGGATCCACAAGACGGGGGGGTGAGGCGAGGCAGGACGACCTGCAGATGGGGTCCCAGCTCCTGATCACCCCTGTCTCCCAAATGATGTGTGGGTTGTGGGCCCTTAACCATGGGGACCCTAATACGAGGGGGTGATGTGTGCACTTTAGGAGGTGAAACGAGATTAGTTCGGTGTGGTCCCCACCAATGGTCATGGACATGGTCTCTGTCCTGTGAGTGATCCAGCTGAGCAACTTGTTATTTAGGGCTCGAGCGGAAACGGGCTGGGGGAGTGGTTCCTCCTTGATCTGTAATCTCCTGGCCAAGGAAACGTCCATCAGATTCTCATCTGCCCCAGAATCAATTAGAGCCTGTAAGGAGAACACCTTGCCCTGGATTAGCAGAGATACAGAAATTTGTGTACGAGGGGATATCTGTATGGGTGAGACTCCGCCTACCTGTGGTTTCTCTTTGGTCCAGGTTCCAGTTTTCTTTGCCGGACAGGTCTCGGCTCGATGTCCAGCTCGGCCGCAATAGAAGCACGCTCCATCTCTTTGACGGCGTAGGCGTTTCTCTGGGCTTAGCCTGGCTCGACTCAACTGCATAGGCTCCTCCCGGACAGGAGGGGGCGCTAGATCCGCGCGGGGCGGTGTGGACGGCAGGGATCCGCGAAGAAATTCCCGGTGCGCGGTGGTCCCTCTAGCGACTCGGCGGAGTTCCGCTTCACGCTCACGGAGCCGGTTGTCGATACGGATCGCGAGATCCACCAAGTCCTCGAATTCGGCCGGCGTCTCATGGGGAGCGAGGTAATCCTTAATTTCGCCGCTCAGCCCGCTGACGAAGGCGTCCATGATGGCCGGGGAATTCCATCCACTATCGGCGGCCAACGTGCGGAACTCAATGGTGTAGTCCACTACCCTTCGGGAGCCTTGGCGCAGCCCAAGTAGAGCTCTGGATGCATCGCGAGCCGGAGAGGAGTGATCAAACATGCAGGTGAGTGTTTCTTTGAATTCTTTGGTCTTACGGCATATAGCCGCGCCTTGAGCCCACTCCGCGGTGGCCCACGCCGCGGCTCTACCTGAGAGGTGGGAGATCATGAATGCGACCTGTGCTTGTTCAGAAACGAAGGCGGCGGGGTCATTCTGAAAATGGAGCTCGCACTGGACGAGAAAGGAGCGGCATTGCCCGGATTCCCCCAAATACTTCTCCGGCGGGGCTACTTGAACGGGACAAGGCGGGGGATTAGCTGGAGGCAGTGGGGAGACTGGCGTGATAGGTGGGGGTGAAACCATTCGCTCGAGTTCCTGCACTCCGGTGGCTACGGTGGCTAGCTGGGAGTCATGGGATCTCACGAGCTGTTCCTGAGCGCTCAGGGCCTGACTGATCGAATCCCTGTCCGCTGGGTCCATGTCAGGCCAGATCGTAATGTAACGATGGTGTATGGCTGATGGACCCAAAAGCAGGACAGACACAGGTATAGATGAAAACAAGGTGCCTTTATTGAAAGCAGCGTAGAGACAGGTACTAAGACCGTGAATGAGCAGAGGGCTGGATCGTGACATGCGACGAGAGACGTGAACACTGACGACACAAGACGATCTGGCACTGGAGCAGGAGAAGTGCGGGGCTTATATCCAGGGCCGTGATGGGGATCAGGTGGGGATGATCAGGGCGGGGCAGGCAATCACCATAGTGCAGGAGGTAATCAGCTAGCCTGAGCAGGGAGAGAGCAGAGGAAAACATGAGACAGGCATGACACTAGGATCTCACACTGACTCAGATTGTTTTCAGATTCCCATACAGGAGGTGAGTGAGGTCAGAAAGTTCCCTTTAATGTGAAAGAGAAATCGAACATTTCATCATGTACAGTGTAATAATGATAAAATGAATACTTCATCATATGATCACTGCTCAGTCTCCACATCTCGGAGAGATTCATTCATTCATTCATTTTCTTTGCAGGGAAGCTAGCGGCCAACTCAGATGACTCTGGATGAAGGCGTGGTACACCCTGAACAGCTCGCCAGGCCATCACACAACCCACAACCATTGACACTCACTCCTAGGTGTGATTTGTACATGTTTTTGGACTGTGGAAGGAAACCGGAGGAAAGGAGTACCCGGAGGAAACCCATACAAGCATGGGGAGGACATGCAAACTCCACACAGAAACGATTGAGCCTGGGTATTAAACCCAGCCCTTCTTTCTGTGAGGCAGATGTACTAACCACTACGCCACCGTGCCACCGAACTCCAAAATATAAGTACTAAAAGTATGCATGATCAAAATTTTGCATGTATCTATATATTGTTATGGAAGATGCAGGAGCTTAGGGCAGAATGAAGAAACTAAATAGTGTGTGTGCATGTGTGTGTGTTTACCTGGATGTAAAAGGTACAGACAGATTAATCACTAACCTACACATTTGCCAAAACACTTAATGTTACTACTAGGACTAATTGGCGGTTCTAAATTGCCCCTGGGTGTGAGAGTGAGTGTGAATGGTTGTGTGTGTTACCCTGCGATGGTATAGTGCGCTGTTCAGGGTGTACCAGTCGCCCAGAGTCAGCTGAAATAGGCACCAGTCTTCCTGTGACCCTAATAAAAAGGTAAAGTGGTTTAGAAAACGAATGAATGAATAAATACTGTCAATTTGTATGAAGTACATAGTGTAGTATGTTCATCGGCCACTAGAGGTCAGTGTAGTACCACAGTTCTGATTTATTTATTCATTTATTAATTTTCTCAACCGCTTAATCCTAATTAGGGTCGCGGGGAGGCTTGCGCCCATCTCAGCCAACTCTGGGCGAAGGCGGGGTACACCCTGGACGGCTCGCCAGGCCATCACAGGGCCAACAGTCACACAACCATTCACACTCACACCTAGGGGTGATTTGGAACTGCCAATTAGCCTACCGTGCATGTTTTTTGGACTGTGGGAGGAAACCAGAGTACCCGGAGGAAACTCACGCAAGCACAGGAGGAACATGCAAACTCCAGACATAAATGCCCGAGCTGGGAATCGAACCCAGGACCTTGCTGTGAGGCGGACGTGCTTACCACTACACCACCGTGCCGCCGCAATTCTGATTTACTACAAGTTATTTCCTTTTCTGGTTGAACTCCTGTTTTCGATATTAAACCTCATCTTGATACTAAACCTCAAAGGTGATCACCAGATTTGGTTGAATTACTCCAATAAATAATCTTCATGTGTGGAGGAATTTAAAATGGGCATTTGACTTAATTATTGTGTGTGTCTGCAGTTTTTGGCGGCAGCCGTGGTCTAACGGTTAGAGACGAAGCTTTGGGACAAAAATTCACTGGTTTGATTCCCAAAACCAGTTAAAAAATGCCGTGGTGGCAGGAGAAGTGAGCTGCACCTTTCCTTCTTCCACATTCATGGCTGAATGAAGTTCAGAGTTTACCGAAACTTTATAGCCTGAACTGACTGAATCAGTTTTTTGGGCTTAATTGTAGAAAAAAGCTGCACCTGACTGTAGTTTCTTTTTTTAATTCTAGGTACATATAAAGAGCTTAAAGATTTTACTTACCTTTGAAACTGCAGCACCTTTAGCACTTCCAGTCAAGTAAGTATTGTAGTTAAAGGTATCAATATATAATACCTTTTTTATACTGTAATAATTAATATCATCAGTATTATTTACTCATGATAGTTTTTGTAAATGGTACCTCTGTCCACTTTTCAGGTTTAGAAATCTTAATCACATATACAATAAATATTAATTAGACAATTGGTAGAATAAGGCTTATTTATGAGAGAAAAAAATGCAAGGACTCAGTTCCCCTGAGTCCCTGACGCGGGTTATCGGGGTCCCCCACCCTGGAGCCAGGCCTGGGGAAGGGGCTCGAAGGCGAGCACCTGGTGGTCAAGCTTCTGCCCATGTTGGTGGTAAGCTGGCTCCGATGGCGGGGGAGGCTGCCCTTCACACCTGCGAGACCCAAACGTGTCGGACCCCGGATTAAGCGGAAGAAGATGAATATAATGAGGTTTACTTAGTATTTTATGTTGAATAAATATTGCCGTAGCACACCATTGTATGCACAGTGCTTTATTGGAAACAAAAAAATGAGAAAATATTCATTTTTAAATAGTTTATTGACTACATTATGTTATGGATACAGAAAATAGGAAGAGAATAAAAAAAAAAAAACAAAGAGAAAGGGGTACACCCCCCCCCCCCAAAAAAAAAAAAGGGAAATCTCTGTAAAAGTGTGTTTTTGGAATTGTGATGATCCTGAGGAAACTTGGTGGATTCGTGATGATCTTGAGGGAACTTCGTGGAATTGTGAGGATCTTGAGGGAACTTCGTGGAATCAGAATACTTTATTGATCCCGGAGGAAATTGTGTGCATACAGTTGCTCCATACCAAGTAAAGAAAAAGATAAGATAAAGATAAAAGTCTCAATAAGAGAAATTATAAATGTCTGTATATATACAATATGGAGAAGTTGTGCAGTTTAGTGGTCACAGGTAGGAATGATTTCCTGTGTTGTTCAGTGAAGCATTTAGGTGGTATCAGTCTCTCACTGAACGTGCTCCTGT
>JAQMYF010000007.1:7002618-7023254 GCA_030014195.1 Neosilurus mollespiculum
TATATACACACACAAGAGTACAAGATCTCATTCTTGAAACCTGTCAATCAGAACTTGAAAGAATGGTGGTGGCAGCATCATGTTGTGGGACTGCTTCTATTCAACTGGGACTGGGATCTAGGCAAGATAGATGGAATCAGCGATAAAAAATATTTAACTTTTTAACACAAAAACACCCTAAAGCACAAATATAGGTCAGCATGGCTTTAGAATAAGAAGATATATATTTTGGTATGGTCCATTCTGGGTCCAGATCTATGATGTTGAAACATGTTGAATGACTTGAAAAAAAAGGGCTGTTTACAAGAGATCATTTCATAAATTGAACAATTTGAAGCCTTTTGTAAGGTAGTCTGGAATAAAATGGCTGAATGAAGATGGTAGATACCCACCACAAAATACTAATACTGCTGTATTCCAAGCAAAAAAGGTGCTTAAACAAAAAATTATTTAAAGGGAATACGAACATGCAAACAGGTCATTGTGAGTTTTTTCCACCATAAACTCACTCACTCACTCACTCACTCATTTCCCAAGCTAGTTAATCCTACTGGGGATGTGGGGAGGCTGAGGCTTATCTCAGCCAACAGGCAAAGGCAGGGTACGCTCTGAACAGCTTGCCAGACCATCATAGGGCCAATACACACACAACAATTCACAGTCACATCTGCACCTAAGGGCAACTTTGAAACAAGCAATTAGTCCAGTTAGACTGTGGGAGGAAACTGGAGGACCTGGAGGAAACCCATGCAAGCACAAGGAAAACATACAAACTCCACACAGAAATACTTGAGCCCAGTAGCTGAACCCAGGACCTTCTTACTGTGAGGCAGATGTGTTAACCACTACACCACCAGGACGCCCTTCACCATAAACAGCATCCCCAGTTTCTACCCTCCTGGATGGGACGCTACTCCATTGCAGGTTACCTTCTCAGCATTTTTACTGGTACCCATTTATACTGCTGTGTGGACAGAGGCACACCTGTAGTTAAGACCCAGGAGTCTTAGCATGGTGGGGGTCTAACAGGGATTCAAACCCACGACCTCTCAATCATGAGCCCAGCACCCTAAACACTACTCCACTGGCACCACTGGGTGTAATAACCTTTTATATATGCTGCAATTCCTTAGTAACTAAGGGCATCCATCTGTCAAAACAGAATCTATTTCTATTGTTATATTTATCTTCATGGTCTGATAAACACATCTGACGTCAGTATTGGAGTGTTTCATATTGCTTGCTCAGCTTTTTCTAATGCGTTACACCTAAAATTAGGAGCATTTTGAAAACAACATTTTCATTTTGTGATTTCTGTTTTTATTGCTAGGACGGAATGAGCTAATAGCGCGTTACATCAAACTGCGAACAGGAAAGACGCGGACAAGGAAACAGGTGAGAAAGCACTTGCTTCTTTTGCCAACCAGTACTGGTGTGTTTACATTGTCTGCCGATAATCTATAATCTAGACAGCACAGAATTGGATGAAATGAAAAGAAAAAAATTGAAACTTAATTAGTCTGGCAGCTCACAGTGTAGCGAGTGTGTGATTATGAGGCCCCTGTGGGCCTCTGTGCTGAAACCAAGCCCAGTTATGTGATTTATGCCTGAGGACCCACACACAGATGCTGCTGGATAGAATAACTGGCTCGCTCTTCAGCACCTCACATAGCCTGGCTTGTTAGAGCCATAACCAGCCGTTCTCTCACAATCATGGTCTCACTGTTCAGGGTTAGGCCCTGGAATCTGATAGTACTGCCTCCAACCTTCGATATTGCACCATCTCATCCAGAATTGGCAACATACGTAAGGCTTAAACCCCTTTGCCACGGAGGGAGAAAGAAGGAAGGATGGATGTGAGAATGCTGGAATTTGAGTGCAGGGGTACTGCTCCGGAAAAAGGGACACCTGTTCCTAAATTCTGGGATATCTGGTTGACTATTAGAGTAAACCAAATAATGGACAGATATAGGCTGGAGTCTAACACGCAACACATGTAAAAGGCAGGAGAACAACAGTGTAAAATATTTCAATATTCATTTCTAAAAAGTATTTTTAACCGTGTAGAACAATGTCCATGTACATGCTAACCATATAGGAATTACAGATATTTTAACTTAGTTTCCCCATTTCAACAGACTCAAGTGTAATTAAGCAAACATAGATAACTATTAATATAAGTGTAATTTTTAATATTTGGATGCAAACCTTTTGAGTCAGTAACACTCTATAGTATGGAACCCATGGACATCACCAAATGCTGGGTTTCCTCCCTTGAGATGCCTTTATTTCAGCTTCTGTCAGTTGCTGCGTTTGAGTGAGTTTTCAGTAAATAAAATCCATGCTCAATTGACTGACTCTGCCATTTATGAATACCCCATTTCTTCACCTTCAGACACAGTTGGATTTCTTTTGTTGCATATTTTAAGTCATTATCATTTTGTACTGCAAATCACTATCCTGTCAGTTTTGCTGAATCTGAGCAGAAAGTATCACTTGGCTCACTTCAGTCCTCATCCTACTTCTTTTACCAGCAGTCACATCATTAGTAAACACCAGTAACCCAGCTCCTCTGGTGGCTATACGTGCTTATATCCACCATGTTTGACAGATTATGTGGTATGCTTTGAATCATGAACCCTTCCTTTCCTTCTCTATACTCTTCTCTTCCCATCATTCGAGTACAAGTTAAACTTGGTTTTATCCCTCCAAAGAATCTTGTTCCAGTAATCGGCATGTTTTCTAGCAAAATCCAATCTGGACTTTCTGTACTTGAGTTTTACCACTGGTTTGCATCTTGAGGTAAACCGTCTATTTACATTCTTGAATTCAATTTAATTTAATTCAGTTGTATTTGTATAGCGCTTTTAACAGTTGACATTGTCGCCAACATTTTTCCATAACTCCTCTACATCCCTAATGTGCAAGCCTGAGGGTGTTGCTTGACCATAGATTTTAATGATGATAGGTCTACCTCATGGAGACTGTTCTTGATGTGCCCAGATGTTGTGAAGGTATTTCCCTTAGTTAAGTAAACAGTTATACGATCATCTACTTGAGTTGGTGTTTGTGGTCTTCCAGGTTTTTTGGTGTTGGTGAGCTCACTGGGGTAGATTGTTGATTTGGACACTCCTAAATTTTCTGATATCTCCTGATAGGCCTGGGGTTTTTTTTTCCATCCTAATGATGGCCTCCTTCACTTAGATCACTAAGTTTTAATTTAATGTAAATTTAACTGTAACAATCAACACCAGACATTTTATTTCCTGAATTAGTCATGAAATAATGAGGAAACATGCATCAAATAGCGAAGAAATCAGTCAATTGTCCAATTGTCCCTACAGTCTCCCCTGTCAGTTACCATGACATAAGCCAATCATGGGCTTCTGACCCATGCACACTAAATGGGAAGAATGGCGTTTTTCTCTAAGCGTATTATTCCATCCCCGATGTTGCATGAGCAGCAGTTCGAAAAGATGCAGTTGGCTGGCGTAACATGATAGCCTTCGATCTTCCTGATTAGTAGGTGTGATAGATGGGATATTTTGTGGGTGGGAAATAGCCATGACTAAATAATGGGAGAAAATTAGATATTTAGAAAATTAGATAAATAAAATGGAATCAGACATAATGTCTTTCTGAAATGATTTGCTTAATTCTGTACATGAATGTCAAAACATTATGCCCACCTCTGGTAGAAATTTCATTAAAATCTGCCCATAAAGTTTTGCCACAACAAATAACAAAACACACAAACTGAAGATAATACATAAACTTCTTAGTGGAGGTTACAGTGCAATGAATGTTTTGTGCCAGTTTGACAAACAAAATAAACGTGATAATGTTTTTATGAACTTACTATATACACTGCCAAAAAAAAGGTTGCACACACTAATATGTTTTTGTTTTGCCTTTTTAGCCTTGTTTACAGCATGTAATCACCATGCCATTGTTTCAACAAACTTAGGCAACATAACATTTATTTCCATCGTTTCACCCACGTCTTGAATTGATGAGGGTCACATCCCGAAAACTTTCATTAGGGTTAAGGTCAGGACTCTGGGGTTCCAATACTTATGTGAAAATGATTCCTCATGATCCCTGATCCACTCTTTCATTATTTGAGTGCCCATTTTATATCCGCGCCATCAGGGAAGAAAAAGTCCATTGATGTGATAACCTGCTCATTCAGTACATCCAGGTCTTCAGCTGACTTCATTTTATTGCCGTATTAATGTTGCTGAGCCTCGACCTGACCAACTGGAGCAACAATGCCCAGAGTGTGCGACTTATTTTTTGGCCAGTCATTGTGTCTCCACTGTTAGTTATCTATCTGTTTTGGTCATATATCTTGTCAAATGAAAGTATGTGTTTATAAATAATACTATGCACGCATGTACAAAATAAAGCCACTTTATGTAGTGCTTTGCAATTAATATTTTTTTTTTAAATAATGATTTTATTTATAGATTACCTTTATATTATACCTTAGTGTCTTCAGTGTTTTTTGTCCACATTTTATAATTACTTGACCGTATATTGCTATAAAATGTTATATTTCGTACATAGTTTTTGAGAGACTGACTGTCTTATGCAGGTGTCCAGTCATATCCAGGTGCTGGCTCGGAGGAAGGCTCGGGAGATACAGGTGAAACTGAAGGTAGTGGCTCCCCTGAGATGGATCCACCTATTACCAAATTCTTACCCCTTCTTCATATTTAGCTTTCTTTATAAGTTTGACTGTGGTCCTAGTTCATCCATGATTTGACATTTGGTCATGCTTTGACCTCTAAGTACACATGGGTCAAGTTCACCCTCCTACAGTTTCCTATCTTTCCTCTGACGCTTTCATGTCTTTTATTGCACAGTATAGTTCTCTCACACTCCCACTGGCCATCAGCCATCATAGCCCAGCTGTCAGAGCCCAGAGCTGGTCACAAGGCTACCACTGACAGGCCTTTTAAATACATTTCTGAAACGGAGAACAGTGACAGACACACACACATGCCCATACGAAGGGTTACGGTTGCACCCTTGGTCCATGCAGAAGAATGCATCGACTTGTCATGTTTCAAAGACTCGAGAGCTCCTAAACCAGGGCATGAGCGGCTTGTTTTAAGCCTTGCATGTTGTTGACTAATAAATATATACTCACGTTGCCACCGATCCTGTTATGATCGGTTTAGTCTTCTAGATCCATAATTAATTAAATGAGAATTCTACACATAGAGCTTCACACAGAGCTGTGGATCAGGATTTGCAGCTGGTCCAGAGACAGTGTTTTTCCACTTGATGTTTTCCAAGCCGGTCTGGGGTTTCATAATGCTGGAGCTCTGAGCTCTTAGTTTGACCTCCAGGAGTAACAGGCAGCTTGTCAACACAAGCTGCAGTCTGGCAGGGGCATAAAGTTTAAATTCCTTCTCTGAAAGGCTCACAGCAGGATAAGGACTGCTTCATTCAGGAAGAGAAACATACACACCAACTTACTTATGTGGTCTTGCCGAAATTGTGGCTTTAAACAATTCAATTTAACTTTGTTTACTGCATTTATGTACATTCGTGAGACGAGTCTTGTGTTTAAAATACTTCCAAAAGTAGAAAACGGAAATGTAAAATCCACAAACGTTATACACAGCCATGTTTCTGATTAAAATGGGCCTGAATTTGAGTGGAGGTCTCGGCGAGGGAATTTCTGTGTGGAATTTGCATGTTCCCCCCTGCAATTATGTGGGTTTCCTCTGGGTACTCCGGTTTCCTCCCACAGTCCAAAGAAATACACATTCCAGATTGCCCATGGGTGTGTTCATGGTGAATATGTGTGTGTATGTGTTGGCCCTGTAATGAAATGAGGATCTGTTCATTGTGTATCCCGCCTTCACCCAGAGTCGGCTGGGATGGGCTCGGTCTCCCAGTGACCCTAGTAGGATTAGGGTGATTCAGCAAATAAATGAATGAATGAAGGATGGGTTGAAACTAGCTATTTTAGCAGAACTTTTGATGTACTTATATAAATTTCTAATATCTTTGTAACAAATGTACAAATAAACCCTAAAGTATAATATTTACCAATTTAAATATTAAGCATTAGATATGAATTAAGACTGTTTGGCTCAAGGCCAGTGTTTTGGCACAACATGGTGATTGGCAAGTAGTGCCCTGGTAATGTCACTGTTGTCTACTGGGTTTCTTGAAAGGACCAGGCAGCCAAAGACAAGGCCCTTCAGAGCATGGCCAACATGTCATCAGCTCAGATCATCTCTCCTACCGCCTTCCAGAACAAAATGGCCCTGCAGAGCCTCTCTCGGCCAACGTACCCAACTGCTGGCGGGGTGAGTTCAGGCAGGAAATTGACTCGACTTCTAATTATGTCTGCACCCAACATCTTCAAAACAAATGCACAAGCTCTTTTTATTTCACTATGGTGGAGAAGTTTGAGAATTGCTTGACCACATATCATGTAGAGAACCATGCAGTGCCATTTATGAATAGAAAACCATGTGAAAGTGTAATCATCACCTGATCCTCTTATAGTTCTGGCATGGAGCACTTCCTGGTCAACCAGCACCAACAGAGGAGTAAGTAATATTTTCTAAATTCATCATTCAAGGCTCAAGGAAATGATATTTGCAGGAAAAGTTACAGGGCGTTTTAAAAACCACTTCTATGATTCTTGTGTTTTCACAGCATCAAACCATTTTCGCAACAGAACTACGTCATGCAGGCTACAGGTCCCTCCATCACAGGTCCGTCTGCCATTTACACTTAGATAAATACAATATGAAATATTGACAGATCTGTTCGTATAATACATTTTTGTATTCTGTTGCAGGTTATGAGAGTGCATCAGGTCTGTCTATGTCCCCAAGTGCCCCCCCTTGGCAAGGTAGAAGTATAGCTAGCTCTAAGCTGCGGATGTTGGAGTTCTCTGCCTTTCTTGAGCAACCACAAGATCCGGAGAATGTGAGTCTGTGGATTTAACTGTAATATGTATATATAACATGAAAATGAGTTATAAGATTTCATGGTAAGATTCTTGTTGTTGTGTTAAGCCTTATGTTGCTCTCTGTTCTGATTTGAGTAGTTCAACAAGCACTTGTTTGTACACATTGGTCAGTCAAACCCGACATACTCCGACCCTTACTTGGAGGCTGTGGACATCCGGCAGATCTATGATAAATTCCCTGAGAAGAAAGGTGGACTGAAGGAGCTGTTTGAGAAAGGACCAGCAAACGCCTTCTTCCTTGTCAAGTTCTGGGTAAGACCTTAATTTGAAAAAAAAAAAAAGTTGAATAAATAAAAAATGAATGCATCAATGATTCACCCTCCAGTTACTGATGGTAGTAAATTGAATTATCAGCTTATCAGGCTTTTAGAATGTATGAAAGGAAAGACTGTGATATCAGACCTGAGAAAAAAAATAAGTTGAACTTAATGACCCTCTTGTTCTTGCTCACTTTGGTCATGCGTGATAAACTCTGAGAGACATGAGCATATATAATGGGGGTTGAACACATCTGAGCTCATATAGGATTGGTTGTGCATTGGTGTTGAAGTGTTTTCTTTACACTAGCCAAGCAGACAGTTGTCCAGAGGACATAAAGAGAGGGAGGGTGGGATGTTGTAGATCCCTAGAGCCTTGGCTTGGGGAGAGTGACAGGTTCTACTTTTTCAGTGGAGAAATCTGAGCTTGGCCACCTGTCCCTCTCACTGTTACACCATCCCACAACACACGCACCCACCTATTAATAGAACCATCAAGCCTGGATAGATAGATAGATAGATAGATGGGTAGATAGATAGACAGACAGACATTGTCAGAGTTTGATATATTTATGAGCTCATATAAGGAACACCTGATGATACATTGACATGTGAGGTAGTTGTATTGATTTTAATATAGCAGGAGTGAATAGTATACGTTACAGACACTTTATACACTACATTGCTGTTCAAAGTGTCTGTTGTTACTAAAGTAATAGGGGTCTGTTACAGAAACTGTGGGTGTGCAAAAAGACATGTACACTACATAATATGGAGCCAAAATGCACAATCAGACTAGTCTGACACCAAAGATTAGTCTGTAAAGGAGTTTTAGTATCCAATACCCAATAATAATGTAATTTCTCATTTCATTTCAAGTTTTGTCCACAAAATCCTCTCTAAGAAGTCTAAACCAGTGAGTGTTGCTCCATAAACTCATAAGTATGGGTCATGACTTGGGCGTCCACGTGCACAGGTCACCATGACAACACTGACAGGTCTCCTGTGGTACTCCAAAGCTATGGCATTGTAGATTAAATTTGCACACCGGCTATGGCCACTGTCTCGCACTGCGCCCCACGGCCATGTCCTAACGGATCACCTCACGCTTTTGAAGTGCCGCCGCAATCAGATTTGAGTCGGCCGTGCTAAATTGTTACACAGGGAGCTGGGCAGCGTAACGCAATTTTGAACGTTGCGGGATGTTGATTGTAATTGGATGAATTCCCTCGCAGAAAGAGAGAGAGCATGGGTTCAGCTGAGAAATGAAGATAAATGAGGGAATAACCTAGCACAAGGAATAGAGATGGAAGAGCAGTGCAGGGAGGAGAAAGGTGTCAGGGGGATTATAATGGGGCATTAAGAGGCAGGGAGCTAGAGGGGAAAAGGTGAACCTGCTTTGAGTGTGCGTATTTAAGGGCTAAGATAAGGACAGCATTTGCTGTAACCCAAACATCTGTGCAGGTCACCCTATCGTTAACATCATCATGGATCTGGGTCATTATTGCACATTAATGGAAAATCTCCTAATCATTCCTATATCGGAGTGGGTAGAAGGACTTCACAGTTATGTTGTTTACTTAGAGCATCTTACGTGATGGTGCATAGTACAAAGTCCAGACATAAGTAAATAGACACCCAAAATTTCAGAATGAACATTTGCTGGTCGAAGAAGAGGCTTGTGTCTTGCTGCTCGGCCATAATAACCAATTTGATAAAGATAACGCCTAACAGTTTTTGAGCTGGTTTGGATGTCTTCTGCAATGTCCGCGGTCTTGGATCAGGGATTTTTCTCCACTGTTCACTTCACAGAGCAAGGACATCTTTCTGATGGTCCAGGTCGACTGTCGACCATTGACGGTCGTGGATCCGTGGTGGTCTTACCTTCACTGATGAGCTGCACAATCACTTGGTATGCCGTTGACAGAGGAATATTCAAATTGTTGGCTATTTGTCGCTGGCTGATACCTTTATCTGACTGACCCACAATTCGACCTCTCTGAAAATCTGACAATTCTTGAGCTCCTGCAGTGCGAGGCATGCTTGCATAACTTTAGCACAACTTTGTGAACCTTTATTCAGCAGTCTGACTAGTGTTCATTAAATTGACTGATGATTACAATTTTGAGGGTGTCTATTTACCTATGTCCGATCTCTGTATATCTCTTTCTCAAGTTGTACGTAGACGGACAAGCAGCCGACACTCCCAATCCGTCAAAGACCTGATTAGCTCCTCTGGGCTTGTTGTGCCAGCGTCCTGTATTAGGACGTCAACCATATCTATACTCATAAAAAGGTTCAAGATCTCAATATTTATTGTTTTTTTATATATAGAGTTTGGCTAGAAGCAAGGTAGATGTTTTATTTTTCTCGCAGGTCCAAACACCTCCTACCACATCAGATTTTTTTGTTAAAAAATGTCTGAAGATGGATTATTCTGGCCTAATTTGGAACAAAGTACAACAGGACCACCAACAGTTATCAGAAAATTTAAGTAGTGAGTCTACAGCTGATTTCTTTCAAGCCCAGATTATAGATTCAGTAACACTTGTGTCAATGATTCCCTAAAGTGAAACGCCTCTTAGATTTATGTGCATGTGGGCTCATCATTTTTAATCTACTTCACACTTACCCTTATTAGAAATTCCCAAGAGTGTCCATGACCCTGTTGTTGGAACACTGGTTGTCCTTCTTTGAACCACTACTTTAAACACTTTATGCTTTCCCATTGTTCCTGCTTACAACACATCTACTTTGAGAACTGATTGTTTACTTTGTGCCTAATATACAGTGAGCTGCCATAACATTAAAAACATTATGAGACCTGAGAGGTAAATAGCATTGGTTTTCTTGTTATCGTGGCACCTGCCAGGGAGTGAGATGTATTAATCAGAAAGTTAATATTCAGTTCTCGAAGTTGATGTGTTAAAAGCAGGAAAAATGAGCAAGTGTAAGGATCTGAGAGACCTTGACAAGTGCCACATTGTGGTGGCTAAGTGACTTGATCTATTCACCTCCAATATGTCAGGGCTTGTGGGCTGTTCCAGTACGTCTGGTCTGATCCCACAGAAGAGCTACTGTAGCACAAACTGCTAAAATTGTTAATGTTGCTATGATGGAAAGGTGAAAGCAGCTTGCTGTGTTTGTATAATGTGCTACATGTGAAAAAACAGTTGTGGATGTAATGAATGTGAATTAGGTGAATTATTCAGTCTTTCATCATTTACCTACTCAAAATGTCTTTGGTATAAAAAATGTAATAAAATTAATAGTGGAGCTCCCACACCAAGAGAGCGAAGCGCCGCTGATAAGGAAAAAGCATCTAACCAATGGGTTGCTGTTGGAACATCAAGGAAAACCTATAGCGTACGTCCGTCCGTCCCTCCATCCTTCCGGTGTACGTGTACACATGGGAACCCTGTGTTATTAGTTGAAATTTTTATATCTCAAAAAGGTAAAACGGAAGAAAAATTTTCTGGGAAACAGTAATATAAGGAAAAAGAGGTGTATAACACTCAGCTCATGTAATGTGACGTCATTGTTAATGATATGACATAAATAAACAACTAATGATATTCGTGTGTTATTGAAATGTTCTCTAAACCTATGGTTTCTAAATGGTGTACTTTACATGTCGAAGTATGCGTGCTTGGTTACCTCATTTTTATTCCCTTCTATACACAAGTTATTAAGATGCATTGATAGATAGAGAGAGAACAAAAATTATTGTCAGTATTGTTATGGTCTTGATATACCTTCATGATATCAGGAATATTTTAAGGAATTTTGAACCCTTTTATTCCCAATAAACAAACTGTATCTGTGAACTGTTAATAGCAGCCCGTTCTGGTGGCTGATTTGACTTTGCAGTCTTTGCACAGACAGCACTCTCGTTCTCCATACAGATCTGATAGTGGTGTAATTCATGTTCCAAAATGCATTACAAGCACAAACCTGAGGACAGATATGTTTGTTTAATACCATTTAGGTCACCTTTAGCTGAATTATGCCTGACTCAATGCACACTGTGCACCTGTTGCACTGCAAAGCAGATATTGTATACAGAATTGCTGAAATGATTAAAGCCCTTTTGTGTCGGTGCAGGCGGACCTCAGCGTGAACCTCCAGGACGACAGTAGTTTTTTCTACGGCGTTTCAAGCCAGTACGAGAGCTCAGAAAACATGATCATCACTTCCTCCACTAAAGTCTGCTCCTTCGGCAAGCAGGTGGTGGAAAAGGTGGAGGTAAGAAGACGAGAAAGTGAGAGTGAAGCATGGAGGGCAGTATTGCCACAGGCTTCAGTACATGTAGATTATTAAAGATATTACAGTAATGAAATCATGACATGTCACGTAAGTTATAGCACACTTATGAATCCTGGAACAATTACGTTTCCTCAGATTTACTCATAGGTTTAAGCTTAAACACTTAATGTACTGTGAGTTCTGATTATGATTAGCAAGATAAGCAGTCACCTTCCCTCTTTCTCTCTTCCCAGACGGAGTATGCACGGTTTGAGAACGGCCGCTATGTATTTCGAATCCACAGATCGCCCCTATGTGAATACATGATCAACTTCATCCACAAACTCAAACACCTACCAGAGAAATATATGATGAACAGTGTATTGGAGAACTTCACTATACTACAGGTAAACACTCCCAGAAAGACAAAAGTAGTCTCTGCAACGTGTGTCTTAACAGACGTAGTTATTTGAAGCAAAGTCAAATACAGCACTTGAGGCAAATATTGTACTGTTATGAGGAATTCCTGTAGCTCATCAATAACTAACCCTGTAAGTGTGGCATTTAACTTTGCTAAGCAGAGAGAGGCACATTAATTCTGATGGAAATGAGGCCAATACCCCAGCAACAGTGTGTTCCTAACAACAGTTCTAGAACACTGGCGTCAACTGTGTGAGCCTCTGCCCACACACTGTGACTCTGAGACAATGATCTACTGAACATGCATTGAACAGCATAGGAGACTCACTCATGGCTTCCAGTGCCCTCTCAATAGTCTGATTTAGCCAGATTGAGACAAAAACAGACAAACGAGCACACATACAGTGGCTGGCATAAGTTTCCGTCTCTTAAAGTCTCTTAAATGTGTTACATTTTGGATTTAGTTGGGATTATGATGTAAATATACACAAAACAGGATTCAATTCAATTTCAATTCAATTCAGTTTTATTTGTATTGTCTTATATAGTGTATATCTTTACAATTGACATTGTCGCCAAGCAGCTTTACATAGTAAAATAAAATTCAAAAAATAACTTAAACATTTCTTCTACAAACCCCACACATCCCTAATGAGCAAGCCCGTGGTGACCGAGGCAAGGAAAAACTCCCTTGGTTGAATGAGGAAGAAACCTTGAAAGGAACCAGGCTCAAAAGGGAAACCCATCCTCATTTGGGTGAAACCAGATAAAGATACAAAGTTGTATCAAAAACTTGTTTAACATGAAGTTCTGTTGGTTATACCACAACTGTAAATCATTTTTGTAAAAGGGTTTATATCACCAGCAGTGAAAAGTCATCTTCACAGTCTCAGAGTGCACATCTAGGTCCATAGGGATCATCATCAGCAGGAGTGAGGGGCTTCCAAGATGAGCACTCTATCCAGCAGCAGCACACCAGGACAGACCACAGGATTCAGAAAGCAGGAGGATCAGGAACACTGGCATCCCGGAAGCAGCATGTGTACCTCAGCAAAAAACACACACACAGAGAGAGAGAGAGAGAGAGAGAGAGAGAGAGAGAGAGAGAGAGAGAGAGAGAGAGAGAGAAAGAGGTTATAGGTATAAGATGTATATACAAGATGTATAGGTATCTCTGCCAAGTATGTTATGTTTTACTTTCGGTTTTGTAAATAAAAATTTAGGTGTGGTTTTTCGACTTTTTTGGGGTTTTTTTGGGGTGGTTTTTGGGACTTTGGACAGTGAGGATGTGTTTGAAGAACTATATTTTGAAATCTGAATTAAAAAATTGTTCTGAAGTAAATTTTGGGATTGTTTAACATTGTGAAAGATAATTATTTTTGACATTTGGGTTCATTTAGGGAATGGCTGGGCTTGGCGGAGGGTTGCACTCTCAAAGTGTTCTTGTTTATAATTATTTACAAATAGAGATTGCAAACGGTGGACCAAGGAGCTACTATCAAAACTGATATATATATATATATATATATATATATATATATATATATATTTTTTTTTTGTGTTTGTTCTGCTCATGTCTTTATGTTTTTTTCACTTTCTGCACTTGTGTCTGCTCTCTCTCAGGTTGTTACAAACAGGGACACTCTGGAAACTTTGCTGTGTGTGGCGTATGTATTTGAAGTGTCAACCAGTGAGCATGGTGCTCAGCATCACATCTACAGACTGGTCAAAGACTGATCCACAGAGGCTCAGGCCATTAGACCCCTTTTTACCACTGCAACTACTACTGCTACTACTTCTACAGATAAATGCACCACAGCTCCCCCTACCGACTGCAGTCATACCCTTCTATACTTTAGTCAGGGATGATGAGTGTGTCGGGATGAACAACTCCACAACGACTCCTTGCTGTCCCTAGGCCTGAGCAGACAAGGCTTCACTACGGGAACCTTACAGAACAGGAACCATTGGAACGCTTGAAAATGTCAGGAGGTCACTGTGCATGTTGTAACCGGCATTTTGTGTTCTCTTGTGTTTTTTCTTTTTGTATAATGGAGCCTTTGATTAGAAAGCAAATGCATGTTTTTTTTGTTTTGTTTGTTTTTTTTTTTTGCTTCCTCTTTAATCCAGTTTTACCCAAGAGTGTTTATGATATGTCCAATCACACAGGCACATGTGTGATGTCCTGTCTGGTGCTCACCTAGTGACCACAGATAGTCAATCGTGTATAGACTCCAGAGTGGAGGGGAAAAAAAAGGTACACCAAAATGAGACTTTTATTTGGTTCAAGTCTGTGCGGTCATTTCACAGTATAAATGCAAGTTCAAATTTGGTATTTAAAAACAATCCATGGCGAGTAGTTTTTTAATAGCTTCAGCTGAGGAAACTTATGTGTTATGAGCTGAATTCGGTGTATTAAAACCATCCTAGCAGTGCAAGGGGTCTTTCAAGACTGGAGCTGAAAACTACTGACATATACTGTTCGACTACAATTCATTATGTATTATTTATCATTTCTAAAAAGAAATCATGATGTAATCTTTTTCTAACTTGAAGCAGAATTCTGTCGCATGTGCAGAAAGCAACAAGTGTGCCAGTATGAGCCTGCACAAAGAAAACTGGGACTTTGCATATCAGGACCTGACTACAGAGTCATGTGTTGGATTGTAATAGTGAGGAAGCTAAATCTACCAAATAACATTTTGAGAAATTAAATTAAATGAAGAAAATGTTGCAATCTTTGATTTGATTCCATGTTTTTACTGATATAAAAAAAATGCTGAAGTACGTTCTACAGTTTATCCCAGAGGTGTCAAACTCATTTTCACTGAGGGACACATCACAAAATTTCTAGGTCACCAAGGGCCGAATAATTACTGAACATCCTTTTCAAAAAGGGCATAAAATGAAATCTGCATGGCAAAATGATAGGCTGCTGCCACCTAGTGGAAGGAGGATGAAATATGTTGCATGGTAATGGTTGATGCAAAGAATGTATGATAATCATATTCTTTAAAACCTCTCTCGGGCCACATAAAATGAGTTGTTGGACTAGATTCAGCCCGCAGGCCTTAAGTTTGACACCTGTGGTTTAACCTATAGGCCTCAGATCGGGATTGTACCAACAGCATTTTTGTGTGTCTGAAAAAGTAAATGAGCATCATGCTGGTGATGCTGTACCAGTGAAAACAGTGTGGGTAACACACAGTAGCACCATCTGACACAGTGTCAGCAACTGACCAAACAAACCAGCACCAACAATCAAATTACATAGTTATACATTATTCTAGATATCACCCAAACATTACCTATGCAATTTATTCATCAGGGTCAAGAAGGAAGCTGGAACTAATCCCAGCTTCTTTGGAGTGGGAGGTGGGTTACACCTTGGTTAGGTTGCCAATCTATCGCAGGGCTAACACTGGGACACAGACAGACATTCACATCAATGGGCACACATGTAAAGTAGCTGGTTGACCTGATCTGCATGTCTTTGGACTCTGTGAGGAACTGGAACACCCAGAAGAAACCCACACAAAAATGGCAAGAACATGCAAACTATTTGTGGCAAAAAAGGCTACAGTCAATTATATTTCTTAAGGTAGCTGATATAAAATCTGTGAAACATTTTACAGAAGTTGGCAGCACGGTGGTGTAGTGGCTAGCACGCTTGCCTCACAGCAAGAAGGTCCTGGATTCGAGTCTTGGGATTGGCGATTGTGTTTCTGTATACCGTTTACATGATCTTTTTCTGATTGCATGGGTTTCTCCAGGTACTCTGGTTTTCTCCCACAGTCCAAAGACATGCACATTAGGCTAATTAGCTATTCTGGACTGCAACAATGTGTGAACGTGGGTGAGAATGGTTATGTGTGTTGTCCCTGTGACAGTACGGCGAGCTCTTCAGGGTGTAACCCACCTTTGCCCAGTGTCGGCTGAGATAGGCTCCAGCCTATCTAGTAGGATTAAGCAGCTTGGCAAATGAATGAATGAATAATTTTTATAGAAACCTGATGATCACAGGTATTAAGGCTCTGATTTGCCATCTAGTGAATGTCACTTTAATCCTGCAGATGTACATAAGGTACACCGGTGAGTCTGTGAACAAATCAGCAAGTGATGCCTCTACATCCACACACACACACACACACACACACACCGAGATAATCTTTCATGAGCAAGGAAAAATTAATTGATCGGTTATACTTATATAAACATTTTTAAATAGTTTTCAGAAAAGTCATGATACATTTACATTTACCTTTGTGCGGTACGCTTTAATCCAGAGCAACTTACATTTTACAACTGAGCAGATGAGATAGTATTTGGAAGTTCACTAAAGGATCCTGATGGCCACGGTACATTTTAATACACACTTAGAAAGGGAGGGGCATTTAGTTGGAATGTACCTGTTATTGGCAACTTAACTAAAATAAAAGATTTAAGTATCTATTACAATGATGGGTTATGATAACGCAATGATGATATAAGCAATAAATATGTGGAGTTTCATAAATTGAAAGTGTCAGTGCAGCACAATAAACTGAGGTGGGCAGTGATATCGAGTCTTACTGGGTTCAGTGTTTCACTTGCCCTGGAAAGTGTTTGGAGATAGCAGGGTGTTGACTGCCTCACGGAATAACCTTTTATGGAGTCTGCTGGTGGTATACCTTACAATCTACCTTACAATCTAATCATGCCTGAGGAAAACACAGTATAGGGTTCGTGGTTGACAATGTACCCTATTTATTTAATGATTTTTTCATTCACATTCACTGGGTTAAGGAAACACAGAATTGGTCCAATCAAAGGAAGTGCTACATGTGTTTCACACAGGCTAAGTTAGAGTGTGGTAGAGGCATGGCTAGTTATAGTTCAGGCATGGCTAGTCACAATGTGTGCCACAGAAATAAAAAGAAAATAGAGTATGTGCCCAATTTTATCTAACACATCCCTTTGTAGAAGAATGGTGAGAATAAAATAGCTTTCTACAGCCTCTGTGGGAAAAGATCAACTGACAAGGCCCTCTTGTTTATGCAAGCGGTCTTAAGAATCCTGAAGCGGTCATATGGCATGTGCCTCCTCAGAAACCTGGACCTTCTGATTCTCCAAATATATATATATATATATATATATATGCAGTGGAGAGATGTCTACCTTGTCCTCCTCAAGCCAACAATCGTCTCTTTTCTCTTACCAACAGTGTGAGATAGATTCTTCTCTCAACACGATGTTACACCAACTCTCTGTACACTGACTTTTCTTTGTTACTGATGAAGCCCACAACTTTGGTGCCATCAACATACTTAATAGTGTGATTTGAACTGAACTGTTAACAGCAGTGGACTGAACAGGCAGCCCTGGGGAATGCCACTGTTCAGTGCGGTGGTGCTGGAGGTGCTGCTGCAGATCATTATAGACTGGGTTTTCCAGTCAAAATTGTCCTCTGCTGAGCAGTTAGGATGGCAGACTATTGAAATGAGTCCATAACTTGGGAAGACTGCTGTTCATGAATTTCATGACTAGTCACTTAAAGTGCTTCATGATGATGGGTCAGTAGTCCCTCAGACAGGATTTCTTTAGCAGAGGAGTAATGATGGCTTTCTTGAAGCACACAGGGACAACTGCTTAAGATGTCTGTAATTACATCTGCAAGCTGGTCAACCCATTTCCTGAACATCCAACCAGGTATGTTGTCAGGAGCCTTTCCATAGGTTAACTGGGGAGAAAAATTTCTTAATGTCTGACAAAGTGACAAAGTACTTGGTCATTGGAATTTAGAGTGGTCTTCTGCTGACATTTTGTTTTATGCTTCAGACCATGCATAGAACTTGCTTAGCATATCTGGGAGCATGGTGTCACCATGGGTGGCAAGATGGCATAGTGGTTAGTATGTCTGCCTCGCAGCAAGCAGGTGTGGAGTTTGCATGTTCTCCTCGTGTTTGTGTGGGTTTGCACATTAGGATAACTGGATGTTCCAAATTGCTCCTAGGTGTGAGTGTGAATGGTTGTGTGTGTGTGTGTGTGTGTGTGTGTGTGTGTGTGTGTGTTGGCCCTGTAGTCTGGCGAGCTGTTCAGGGTGTGTCCCACTTTCGCCCATTGATGAGATAGGCGCCTCTCTGTGACTATAGTAGGATTAAGTGGTTTGGGAAACGAATGAGTGATGAGGTGTCACCATCACCGACATGTCATACAAAGCTTTGTGCTTTGTAATGGCCATTGGCTGTAGTCTTTGGGCAGACTAATAGTTATTCCTTGAGCGGTGTGACCCTCTGGTGGTGTATAATGGTAGTTCATGACTGTCTGGAACCTTGGTATGCTGGAATACTTAATTCATTATTATTTTTTAAATTGTATATACATTTTTCTTGATTAGATTTTTTTAAATTAAATAACTCTATAAAATTAAAATGTTAATTAGGGAGCACTTTCACCACACAGCAAGAATGTCCTGGGTTCAAGCCCCATGCCTAGCAAGCATATTTCTGTGTGGAGTTAACATGCTCTCCCCCTGTTTATGTGGGTTTCCTCGGAGTGCTCCGGTTTCCTCCCACAGTCTAAAGACCTGCACATTAGGCTGATTGGTTGTCTAGTGTTTGTGTTGGCCCCATGATGGTCTGGTAAGCTGGTAATGTGCCCAGTCTTTGGCCAGTGTCGGCTGGGATGTTGCTCCAGCCTTCACCATGACCCTAAGAAAGGGGAAAGTGGTATGGAAAATAAAATGAAATTATATTTATTATTTAAAAAAAAAAAATTAATCAATTAATCAATTTAAGGGTGGCTCTGTGGTGTAGTGGTTAGCACTTTCACCTCACAGCAAGAATGTCCTGTGTTTGAGCCCCGTGCCCAGTGTGGACATTTCTGTGTGGAGTTTGTATGCTCTTTCCATGCTCACGTGGGTTTCCTCCGGGTTCTCTGGTTTCCACCCACAGTCCAAAGACATACACAGTAGGCTAATTGGCTGTTCCAAATTGCCTCTAGGTGTTGATGTGAGTGTGAATGGATGTGTGTATGTTACCTTGCAATGGTTTGGCAAGCTGTTCAGGGTGTTTACTGAAATATCCTCAAACAGATTTAATATAACAATATAGTGCTCAGTATTAGCCCGTTTGAATGACATCACTGCATCATCAAAATGCAAATCAGAAAAGAATTCTTCATTTCTATTAAGAATTAAGAAATATTTTTGCACTCTTGAAGCACAATTTTCCACCATGACGTGTCACTAGTGTAGTAAAACACCAATCCACAAACATTAAGTCATTCTACACATTCACACCAGGCTACATTACTGTTACCCTTTAAGACTGAGTCTGATTGTGCCACTACTCTTTGTGTAAGCAACACTAGATCCTTTCACCCTCAACTTCATGGGTCCTGCGAGACCTTGCAAAACACACACCAGTTGTTCGCCAACTATAAATTGCAAAGGGATGTTTTCTGAGCCCTGCGATAGATTGATGACCAAAATCCGTGGCTGCCGAAACATTTTTTGTATTATTATAATTATTATATATATTTAAAACCATTTTACAAAATACAATGGCTGCAGGCGGGATTAAAACATATACCTGTTTGTAAATGGGGACAGCACCTCTTTGTTATGTACACTTGACTCTGCAGCAAATTAAAGTATTTTGTAACAGCATGAGAGAAAACCATTTCACAGATGATTTTGGACGATAGTGCAGGGTACAATTTCACATTTTCTGTGATGCTGAGCAAAGGATATCATTCCACTCTGTGTGAAATGACTGAAGAAGCTTGACTTTTTAAATGATATTTTCTTATTGAGTTCTGCTGGTTAAAAAAATAAATGAAACAGTGGGTGCAAATGCATCAGTGCTACATTAGAACACTTTTCGTCTGATGCTTCTGGCTACTGTTGGTGTAACACTCATTATCTTGTCAACATGATAAAAGAAGTACGGCACTAAGCAATAAGGTCCTGAGTTCAAGTCCTGGTCTTGGGTGTTTCTGTGTGGACTTTTGCATGTTCTCCCTGTGCTTATGTGGTTTTCCTCTGAGTACTCTGGTTTTCTCCCACAGTTCAAAGGTATGCACATTATGCTAATTGGCTGTTCCAAATTACCCCTAGGTGTGAGTGTGAATGGTTGTGTGTGTGTTGGCCTATACACATTTGGAGGTGATTTCTGAAGGATGCCATTGCTCGACGGGTCATGTCAGGCACATCAGCAGCTCCTTCTGCTGAATAACAACCCTAATGGCTTCAAGAATTCAGTGTCAATGAGTATACACTTGTGATTTAAGGAAGAAAAAACACAAAGGGCGTTGTCAGGGGAATGGGCCCGCCACCCAACATCACCACGCAACAAGATCACTCGACCCGGAAACATTTACCTCAGCACTTCCAATGATCTTCATGCTGTGTGTGCCGTAGCTCCATCTAACTGAAACCACACCCTGAGTTCTTCAAGCTTAGGGTGTTCAAGTTGGGATTGGGCAACCAACAGACCTTAGCACCGCCTCTCCTTACTCACTAAGTTTCATGAGTGTAAATCATGAAGTACAAAAACTGTACTGAATGAAGTTTCATGTGTGCAAATATTTTTCATTTTAATTTAATTATCTTTAACCTTTTTTACTTACCTTAGATTTTTTTAAATATTTTTTTTATATTCATTCATTCATTTTCTGAACCGCTTATTCCTAATTAGGGTTGCGGGGAGGCTGGCGCCCATCTCAGCCGA
>JAQMYF010000007.1:7023354-7034170 GCA_030014195.1 Neosilurus mollespiculum
CGCCCGAGCTGGGAATCGAACCCAGGCCTCCTTGCTGTGAGGCGGACGTGCTAACCACTACGCCACCGTGCCGCCTATTTTTTTTATTTTATTTATTTATTTTCATTCATTCATTCATTCATTCATTCATTTATTTATTTATTTGTTTATTTATTTTATAAATTGGTGACATTTCATTTTGTGCCTGAAAACTAATGTTTGGACTTAAAAGTATTTTTATACTAAATCTATAATGTAAAAGTTATGAGACTGGATGAAAATTTTGCTTTCTCATAAGCACCCGCACCCTTAAATTGGGCCGTATTTTTTTACCCCGGAAAAAAAAAACATGCTCAAAACTTTGGAAAAAGCCTCAGACAAGGTAAAACCTGCACAGAACACGATTCCGTGTTAGATGCAGTGATTGTGATTTTAAGACTGGTTTATTGGTTGGTTTTTGGAGCTGCAAGGCTGCTGTTCTATAAAAAGTTGTTCAGAGTTTAATACATGTTAAATGTACTGTATCTAGGTTGTATTGTGTAGCTTCAGTCACCTTACCTACATTTAGCTTTAAAAGCGTTTGGACTAAGTTCTGATTTTTTTGTCCGGCCTAAAATAAATCTTGCACTTAAAATAAAATAAAATAAAATAAAATTATTCATTCATTCATTCATTCATTCATTTTTGCCGGGAGGCTGGTGCCCATTTCAGGCACCCATTCCCTGGACGAGGGCAGAGTACACTCTGAACAGCTCGCCAGGCCATCGCAGGGCAGAAACACGCTGACGGCTATGCAGCTACTCTTGACGAAAATCAGCAATGGTTCTTTTACATACCTCTTACCATAGACAGTGAGAGACATGGCCGGCATTTGATAACTTAGTTAGCTGCACTGGGGGGACAGCAGTGACAACTTGGTGATAGTGGGGCTTGAACCCCCGACCTTGGGATCAGTTATCCAGCACCTTACCACCAGGCCACCACTGCCCCTTATTATTACTATTATAATAATAATAATTATTATTATTGTTAATAATAATAATAATAATAATAATAGCTATAATTATAATAATAAATAAGGATTAGTTTGGTGAAATCCTGCTTTAGGCTCAATGCAACCTTTATGTGTATTTAACATGAACATGATTTTTCAAATGAATAATAATTTACAATAAATTTTAAATAATACATTTTTGATTGACAGTGTAAAGGAGGCGTGGCAGTGGCACTTGTTGCACTTTCTCGCGCGCTATCACCGGTGCGCACACACACACACACACACACGCACGCACCTTGAGTTACTGCGTCTCTGAAACCCAGGAGCTCCAGACATGTTCACGTTGACGTGACTGAAATTCAGACGATCGCGCGATGATCGTCACGTGGAGATTCCTGTCCATCTTGAGTCTGGTTAGTGGCACGAGCTCCGAGTGCTCCTCGACCTCCTACTACAGGAACTGCTGGATCCGGCGCTTCCCGGGGCTGCACGTGGACGCGGCGGAGTCTCAGCGCAGAGGCGCGCTGCTGCTGCAGCTTTACCGCGGAGACAGCGCGCAGAACTGCAGCCGAGCCTGCTGTCTCACCTCCAACTGTGAGTTCCTGCAGCAGCACTCAGTGGAGCAGCTGTCAGGAGAGCTGGGTTTGAGAAGTACTCATGCTGTTACCTTAGATTTTTTTTTTAATATTTTTTTTATATTTATTTATTTTTATAAAAATTGGTGACATATCATTTTGTGCCTGAAAACTAATGTTTGGACTTAAAAGTATTTTTATACTAAATCTATAATGTAAAAGTTATAAGGCTGGATGAAAATTTAGCTTTCTCATAAGCGCCCTTATTTATTAAAAATTCCATGAGTGATTGTTAACATTCAGGTTTTTAGACAGTACAGATAAGTAAGTCTGTTGGGCTTTTACACCCGAGCCTAGTGGCTCATCAGGCCGGTGCTCATCCCTGGTTTGTGTAGCGTGAAGCGACTAGGAGGGACGCTAGTCCATCACATGGTTACCTTCCCAGTATTTTAACTGGTACCCTTTTATACTGCTGGGTGGACAGAGACACACTTGTGGTTAAGACCTTGTCCAGGTCCTGGACAACCACTTGTGGGGGGTCCAATGGGGATTCGAACCCATGATCTCTCGATCGTGAGCCCGGCACCCTAACCGGCTACACCACCGGCCCCACACAGGACAGTACAGGCAACATTAAATAAGTACCCGAGTAGCTGATTTGGCAGGGTTTTTTTTTTGGTCCAAATTGGGCAGTTTGTGCTTTTGTGGACACGCACGCCTGTATCTCAAGAATTGCTTGACATATTACCACCAAATACCCAGGGTGGCAACTTGGGACCAAATGCTGAAACAAGTTTATGAAAAGGTCATTGTAGGTCAAGTTCAAGGTTAGAAAATGGGTAACAATTGTTTATAATGACTACGTAGTGGCTGGTGTGATTCCCCCACCCCATTACTAACCTCTAGTTATTATACAGGAGTGGTGTGACCTTGGGATTATATTTCGAGTGGATAATGCTTGAATTACAATGACAGACCCTCACAGCTTGTCACAGTCGCTCGAGCAGTCAGAATTATCAATATCACGATTTTAAATGAAAACAAAAACACTCAAATCTTATTTTAGTTAGTTTTTTTCTTGTATTTATTTGTAATATATATATATATACCAGAATATTGAATTAGTGTGCAATCACAGATTTACAGATTGAGTTCTCTAGGTAAACCTCTGAATGTGAATGTTAAAATCGCTAAAATGCACACGACTCTGATCTGAGTGTCTGTCGCATTTAAACGAAGGGAATATAAATCATAAATTTCTTGTTTTAATCTGTTTTTCTTGTATATTCTTGTAGCTTATACAAAATTTTTTTTGAATTGGTGTGTACACAATGGGATTTATCATGTGTCCGTGTGGTATGTAGTCTACTAAACTCTAATTATGCTAAAACTCCATAGTGCCACATTGTACTAAAACTCTGAAAAGAATTTAAAGAGATGATGTTACATGGCTCTTTTCTGCACCTGCCTGTGCTGGGAGCTCGTCTGCATCAATCCCAATTTAAAACTAAAAATAAAAAAATGTAAAACTCACTTCAGTGTCCTTTTTAAAATTTGTTTGTATGTATGTATGTATGTATGTATGTATGTATGTATGTATTTATGTATTTATGTATTTATTTATGTATGTATGTATTTATTTATTTATTTATTTATTTATTTAGCATAGGTGCCTGTTTACTATATACTTAAACAATTATGCACCTGTGTGTACGTACCTGTTCCGTCCCAGGGAATATTCTGCCACATCCACCTTGCTTTCAGTGCATAACTGTTAATTATCAATGTCCAAAGCATCTGCGCTCTAGACATAATATACATGAATGTCCTGATTTGATGTGTGTGATGTGTGTGCTGTGACTTACATGAATTCGAATGAAAACCTGTGTGTGTTTATGATACGAGTTGACCTGTTCTGTCTCAATTCGCAGTCTCCTGTAACGTGGCGGTATTTCATTACAACACCACTCAGGAGAGTGTCAACTGTTTTCACCTCCACTGCCCAACACTGCAAAGCTGTATAATCCACCAAAGTGCCGATGTGATCCTCTACAATGTTACCAAAGGTGAGTGCTCAAGTATTATAGTGATGTTTAGTGGGAAAAAAAAATAAAAAAGCCTTCTTTTGTACACTGTATGGCCAAAGGTTTGTGGACATCTGACCATCACACCTGTGTTTGCTGAACATCCCATTCCAGATTCAGTCCCTCATTTCTGTTATAATATCCTGCACTCTTCTGGGAGGGTTTTCCATTAGATTTTGGAGCATGGTTGTGGGGATTTGTGTTCATTCAGTGACAACGGCTTCAGATAATAAAACCCTGGGCCCACTGGCATTCCAGTTCATCCCAGCTGTGTTCATTTGGGTTGAGGTCAGGGCTATGGGATGAAAACTTTGGTTCTTCCACACCAACCTTATTTTCATGGAGCTTTCTTTGTGTACAGGGATATTCCTATGCTGGAACAGGTTTGGACCTCTGAGTTCCACTCATTCATTCACTTGCCAAAACTCTTCATTCTAAAAGGGTCACGTGCAGGCAGGAGCCTATCTCAGCTGACGCTGGGCGAAAGTGGGATACAGCTCGCCAGCCCATCGAATTGCACTCGGAAACGCCCTCACCAACCCGGGGGACCCAAAACCTTTTTGCTGTGGGACATACATGGCTAACCACCATGCCACCCCTCTTAGTTTCCGTGAAGGAATATTTTATAATGCAACAGCATACAAAGAGATAGATACTCCAACTGTGTGTAAACATTCCGCGATAGAACCACACATGGCTTATGGTGACATGTGCACAAACCTTTGGGCATTACAGTAAAAAACAATCATTTACAGTGTTGGTTGGAAGTTTGTAAACCCTTTATACTATATTTCCGCATAGATATGATTTAAAGCAGGGCTTCCAATGAAATCTGATGACTTTTTTAGACCATATTTTAGTTATGTAGAATTAATTCATCCATTCATTCTCTAAGCCACTAAATCCTAATTAGGGTTTTGGGGAGGCTGGTGCCCATCTCAGCCGACTCTGGGCGAAGGCAGGGAACACCCTGGACTCGAACCCAGGCCTTCTTGCTGCGAGGTGGACGTGCTAACCACTGTGCCACCATGCAGTCCATTATTTAGAATTATTCATTGATTTTCTGAAGCGCTTAATCCTAATTAGGGTCGCGGGGAGGCTGGCGCCCATCTTAGCCGACTCTGGGTGAGGGAAGAGTACACCCTGGACAGCTCGCCAGACCATCGCAGGGCAGAAACACGCTGACGACAACCCAATGGCCTGCTCTTTACGAACGACAGCAATGGTTCTTTTACATGCCTCTCACCACAGACAGTGAGAGACATGGCTGGCCTTTGATAACCTGGTCAGCTGCTCTGGGGGTGCACAACGGTGACAACTCGGTGATGGCGGGGCTTGAACTCCTGACCTTTGGAACAGTTAGCCAGCACCCTACCACCGGGCTTCCACTGGCCCTATGTAAAATTAATTTTCTAAATTATAAAGGGATCACAAACTTTCAGACACCACTGTAAAGCAGGTACAATGCTTTGCAATGTTAGTAAATAAAGTTAGGATTGCATGATGGCACAACGGATAGTGTTGCTGCCTCACTGATGCAGCGTCCCTAGTTTCATCCTGAGCTGCTGGTTCTGGTCCTGGTTGCTGTGTGCTTGAAAATTGCCTGTAGTGATTGTGCATGCAAATGCTTGCTTGTGTGCTGCCTTGCCATGAACTACTGTTGTGTTTATTTATAGCATATGCTTACCTTGTACCCATGCTCTACAGATCTGCAGGTACCGTGACCAGAGTAAATCACATCATGAAAAGGTTATTCTAAATTGCCCTTAGGTGTAAATAAGTGTGAGGCACTGAGGTATAGTGGTTAGCACTTTTGCCTCACAGCAAGAAGGTTTGGGGTTAGAGCCCCGTGCCTGGTGAGGGCATTTCTGTGTGGAGCTTGAATGTTCTCTTTGAGCTTGCGTGGGTTTTCTTCAGATGCTCCAGTTTCCTTTTACAGTCCAAAGACATGCACATTAGGCTAATTTTGTGTGTGTCTTTGTTGGCCCTGCGATGGCAATGTGAGCAGTTCAGGCTGTTTCCCACCTTTGCAAGGCTGGGCTTCAGCCTACCCGCGAGTCCGAATAAGATACATAAATGTAGACTCACCAGTTACTGTTTTGGAAGATTTGTACACCTAATCTGTCCTGCAGTTATCCAGTCATCTAAACATATGGCAGCTGTGGGGTATCATGCATTTGCATGGTAACAGCTTCCATTCATGTTCACATCA
Organism: Neosilurus mollespiculum; assembly: GCA_030014195.1. Lineage (NCBI taxonomy): Eukaryota > Metazoa > Chordata > Actinopteri > Siluriformes > Plotosidae > Neosilurus > Neosilurus mollespiculum. Next base: position 7,029,202 of record JAQMYF010000007.1, read on the forward strand.
AACATATGAATTGGGGAAATGTGATCCCAGTGAGTGATCCTGGCATGGTTGTTGGTGCGAAAGGGTTAGTTTGATTACTTCAGAAACTGTTGATTCCACATAGCAAGGTCTACAAAATTTGCACAAAATAGTGTGAAACACAAAAAAAACATCCAGTGTCCAGCAGTGTTGTGTTCAGAAATGGCATGTTTGTTCGTTCATTCATTCATTTGCTGAACTGCAAGGAGGCTGGAGCCTATTTCAGCCAAGTAGCCTAATGTGCATGTCTTTGAAGCACCTGGAGGAAACCTAGGCAAGCACGGGAAGAACGTGCAAATTTCACCCAGAAATGCCCTTGCCAAGCCCACTATGTCGCCCATATTAATATGTTAGGAAAATAGCTAGACTGTTTCATGTTTACAGGCTACAACAACCCAAATAGCCACACTTTACAACAGTGGTGGGCAGAATAGCATCTCAGAACAGAAAAACTATTAAACCTCGAGGTAAATGGGCTACAAGAGCAGAAATGCACACTGGGTACCAGTCCTTTCTGACAAAAACAGGAATCTGAGGAACAGTAGGCACTGGCTCACTGATGCTGAACAATTGAAGACTGGAAAAAGACCAGGCAGTGTTTTTAAGTCTGAGCTTGTGCTAATTCTAGCCACACATTCCTGTTCTTGCCTGACGTGAACAGAGAAGTAATTGGGAACACATATTTCTCATTCTACTTGATGTGAACATTAACTGAACCTCTTTACATGTATTTGTATGATTTTATGTACTGTCTTGCTGCCATATGTTGCTGGCCTGTTGCCTGAATAAAAGTTGCTTGAGCAGTACAGATATCAGTGGTCCTGATAGAGTGTTCCTGGGTGTCGTATAGACTGTATGCATGGTGTTCTATGATGACCTGCTTGAAGCGTTTACTGTGAGAGAAAATTGTAAAGTTGCCCTATGAACTGTTTGAAAGAGATCATATAATTCCAGTGTGAATGCTCCTGTTTGTGTTCTGCAGGCATGGACCCTGACCTGTTGATCTTTGAGAAATACTTCCCCACCAATGCCCAGGTGCTACCTCATCTAACCTCACTTAACACCTCCGACTTGTCTGGAACAGACAAACGTCAGTTCAACCGGCCTCACGTGGAGCCCAGCAGCTCAGTCAATCCTACTATTCCTGCCACTAGCACAAAAACATCTTCCAGTGCACCAACATCCAGCTTTCCCATCTCTACCCCTCCCCCGATCTCTGTTTCCACCCAGGATAACCATGACACACTTTCTGCTTTAGCAATACAGAGATCCACAACCCAGGAACAGTCATCTGAACTCATTTCAACTCATTTTACTACCAATCCTTCAACAGACCCTACAATCACTACTACAACAGCATATCCACCTTCAAGGAGTACCATACAACTCTTGTTCAGGCAAACAAGCTCAATGCCCCAACATCCACATACTTCCAGTACCACCTTAGCACCTTTGCAGCTATCCAGTCAGCTCACATCAAGTTCAACATCCTCTTCCAAAGTACCTCTTCTTGGAACCACAGCAGCATATACTATCAGCCAAACCACAGAGTTCAAAATGGTATCCTATTTAGCCAGTAGTACAACCTTCAGTAGTGGTCACACCACAACAGTCACACCTTTCCATTTGTCAGATACTCTGAAAAGTAGTACAGTAGAGGCTACAGCTGTACCTATACCCCTTATAAGTACTCTGGAAAGCAGTACAGTAGAGGATATAACCATGCCTATACCCCTCACAATTCCTCTCCAAAGTACAAGAGGAGAGATTACAACCAAGCCTGTACCCCTCACAAGTACTCCGGAAAGTAATACAGAACAGACTACAACCATAACTGTACCACTCACAATTACACCGCTAAGTAGAACAGGAGAGATTACGACCACGCCTACACCCCTCACAAGGACTCCAGAAAGTAGTACAGTAGAGACTACAACCATACCTGTACCACTCACAACTACTTTGCAAAGTAGTACAGTAAAAACTGCAGTCATGCCTGTATCCTGCACAATTGCTGTGCAATATGGTAAAGGAGCGACCGCAACCTTGTCTGTCCCTCTCACAAGTACCCTGCAAAGAGATACAGAAAAAACTACAACCATGTTTGTCCCGTTTTCAAGTTTACCACAAAATAGTACAGGAGAGACTACAACCATGCCCGTACCTCTGTCAAGCATATCCCAAAGTAATACACAAGTAACTGTAACCACACATGTCCTTCTCTCAAATACTCCACAAAGTAGTAAAGGAGACTCCACAACAGAGCCTGTCCTTGTCTCAAGTATTCTACAAAGTAGTAAAGGAGAGACTACTGCCCACACTACACTTGCTATGGTTCAGCTAAGCTCTTCAAATTCATTCGTAACTTCAACTCCACGTACCCCAGTCAAAACCATGACTGGGTATGTAACTACAACTATGAGACCTCAAGTGATTAATAGCTTCACAACCACCTCTTTGTCCTATAACAAGGCCATAAATATGCAGTCAACATCTTCTCTAATCGAAAAAAGGATCACTCCATCCTCAACAACAGATGGCCTTCCTCAAGTCAACATCAACTTGGCTACCGCTGACATTTCTCTGACCACTACCAAACCAACAACCTTAAACAGACTTCAGTCATTTCCAGCATCTTCAGAAACCAACTCTGGTCTAAAGACCTCACCAACACCACCTAGTCTCACAGAGGACAGCCACCCATACCCTAATGACACAAAAGGATACACCAACCACAATATCACAACAGGTAATAGCCCACAGCCTGTAAGTGATGGAGGACTGATGCAAGTGTGGCATCTGGCAGCCAACACTGTCCTGATAGCTTTGGCAACCTGTGCAGCTTTAGCTTGTGGTTGTTGTTGTTCAGTGTTGATGGCAGCGAGTTGGAGAGGAAGGAGGAGGAGGAAGGGGAGATACCACACTACACTAAGAGGCAAGAAGGGCTCCATGCGCCTCATCAAATATGTCTTTGTAAGGGAGAGCTCATGACTCAGGTTCTGACACTGTTGTCAGAGTTTTCCACAAATGCAACTTTTGTCCCGCATTGCCACATGATCACAGCTACTTTGAACAAAAGGAGTTTTGCAAACATCCAGGACCCTCCCTACATTAACTTGCATAAGGGCATGATCCATGAAGTTTTTGGAATGGGTGTACATTTGTTTTCTCTTCCAGATAAAATCAATATAGCCATTATTGATTAAAAAAATAATAATAATAATAAAAATAAATAAATAAATAAATAAAAAGACCAAATGCAGTGAAAGCTTGAATGCTTCCAGGTATTGTAACTCTGTTACACTTATCTTCTTATCTGAAGAGCATATACCACATGTAATCTATTGTGTATTGTCAATAAATTCAACACTTTTAATAATCTAGTAAGCACAAACATCATTCATAAATAGACTATTATCCGAAACTAAACAAAAATATGAACTAAGGTGCACTACCCTGTTTTAGTTTAAATAACAAACTCTGTCAAGAAACCAAAACCAGCAAAGAAAACTTGATGTTCATGTTAAGTACTTTGATGGGTGCTTCCAAGCAAGACATGCAACAAGCTCAGTTTTGTTCTGGAAAGGCAGTTGGGTTTTAAGTGCTAGAAGCTGTTAAGTGTGGTTCAGTCACTTGGGCTTGCTCTGTTTTTTGCTCAAATGGAAAGAGCCGGAACTTTTTTTTTCTAGGGAGTCAGTTTACCCTTTTCCCATAACCCACAGATCAGAGCAGAAACTAATGGTGCAACTGGGTATATTTACCCAACTTTGCTTGAAAGAATTCCTTTAACAAGGGTGTCTGTAGAAGTAGGGCATTTACTTTTACTGATCACGTTGTGCTGTTAGAGTACACAGAGTACTCGGAGTCATATTCATGGCATCGGAATGGTTTGCGGACCTTTGTATTTCACAGTGAAGGTGAAAGATCCGATGAATTTGATGAGAGCTGGATGAATGAAAGACAATGAAGTAGTTTTCATATTCATTTCATTTTTTGAACTGCTTTATACCCCGCCCTCGCCCAGAGTCGGCTGAGATGGGCACCAGCCTCCCCGTGAAAATAATTAGGATTAAGCGGTTCAGAAAATGAATGAATGAATGAACTGCTTTAGACTTTATCAGGGTCATAGGGAGGCTGGAGCCCATCCCAGCCGACCATGGCCAAAGTTGGGGTACACCCTGAACAGATCACCAGACCATTGCAAGGCCAACACAGACACTAGACAGCCAGTTAGCCTAATATGCATGACTTTGCACTGTGAAACCAGAATAACTGGATGAAATCCATGCAGGCAGTGGGAGAACATTCAAATGTCACACAAAAAAGCCCTTGGCAAGCACATGGCCTTAAACCCAGGACATTCTTGCAGTGAGGCATCTTAATCTGTAAGCTCCTCACTACAGGATACAGGGGTCTCTTGGTGACAGTTTCCAAATGAAGGGAGAGTGCACTAAAACAGTGCCTTCTTGGACCAGGAGTAGTGGGGTGCCTCAAGGAACCCTACTCTGGCCTGTGGGACTGTCCCATCAACTTATTTTGAATTAAGTGGCAAAAGACAGTTAAAGGGAAAAGATTGACTTAAGGTTGAAATTCGGCTAAATTTTTTTTCAGCCAAGCTGACATATCTGAAGTGGTGTCTGATGTGTGCGTTCAAAGTTACCCAGCAGTTCATTCTTTTTTTTTCTGTGAGGCTGAAGTACTAACCACTAGGCCAATGTGCTGCCCCACACTTTATTTTGAAAAACAAAAACATACAAAATATATAAATATAAGAAAAACCATGGTTTTATTTGTTGATAAAAGAAAAGATGGTATGTACATTACCAACAGCAGACAGGTATAATACACACAATGAACAATGTAGGTTATTGGCAGATCTAACTTTATATGCATCAAGCTTCTCAAAGATCTTCATTATATAGTGCATGATACTGATGGCTGGCCCGTCGCC
>JAQMYF010000007.1:7067037-7080367 GCA_030014195.1 Neosilurus mollespiculum
TAATAGAGAAATGAGTGTTGAAGCCCAAAAGCTTAAATAACAAAAACACTTTAGAGGTACTTGTTTCAATTTTCTGCTTCACAGATGATACGGAAGGGACTTAGGCACTTTATATTGTACATGCAGTTCTAAAGTAGCAAACTATTCTCAGTTATTGATTTTACACATCTAGCAAGACAGCATCAACCTGGAAAAACTGAATCAAGAACTATAAAAATGTCATGACAATATCATTTCTCTGTGAAGTTTGCATGTTCTCCCTGTGTTTGCTCTGGCTACTCCTCTGGGTACTCCTGTTTCCTCCAACAGTCCAAAGACATGAACATTTGGTGAAGTGGATGGTTAAAATTGCCACTAGGAGTGAATGTGTGTGTGTGTGTGTGTGTGTGTGTGTTGGCCCTGCGATGGTCTGGCAAGATGTTCATGGTGTACCCCGCCTTCGCCCAGTGTCGGCTGAGATAGGCTCCTGGCACCTCTGCGGCCATAGTAGGATTACAGCTTGGCAAGTCACAGTGTGTGAGTGCATTGCCATACACCGATCAGCCATAACATTGAAAACCATTATGAGCACACACAGGAGAAGTGAATAACATTGATCATCTCATTGCAGTGGCACCTACCAATGAATGGAAATGTATTAGTAGAAAGTGAACAGGTAGTTCTTGAAAATGATGTGATGGAAGCAGGAAAAATGAGCAAGTGTAAGGATCTGAGTGACTTTGTCAAGCGCCACACTGTGATGGTTAGACGACTGGGTCTATTAATCTCCAATTAGCAGGTCCTGTGAGGTGTTCGGGTTCCTGGCATGCAATGGCTACCAAAGGTGCTCCGACCGCTGAATTGGCAAAGGTGTCATGGGTGCCCAAGGCTCACTGATGCGTGTGGGGAGCAAGTCTAGTACATCTGATCTTAATCCAAAAAAAAAAGAGTTACTGTTGCAAAGTGTAAGAACCCACAGTGCATTTCAGCTTACTCTATTTTTAACTGCCTTGCCGCAGATCAGTCAGGTGGAGTTAATGTTATGGCTGATTAGTGTACAGCATCCTACTATTATTCTGTGCTGAACAGTAAGTACTTTCACGTTGGTTTGGGCATTGAACAAGTGCAGTACAACCTTTCAGGCAGGTGAGATTTAGGTACAGTTTATCAGGAGCACTAGTTAAATCATTTGACTACAAGACAGTTGCGACTGCCTTCTTTGCTTTGCTTTGCCCAGAGAATAATATCTCTGAAATAATACAGAAAATAATAATTGTATGATGAGTAATAAAGTGATAAATAAATTAAGTGGCAACTCTTTGGTTATGATTAAACGTCAAGAAAACAAGTGTAGAATTTTTCCCCCTTAACGAATGTATTTCGTTAAGGGAAAAAAAGGATGACATGACTCAATTATGGAAACTAGAAAGCTTGTGCACTGCACTTGTCCACGTGCTGATATGGGTGTCTGATAAGCATCTGTCATTGTAACTGAACCTCCACTATGACAGTGCATTCATTAGAACCTGATATCAGCCTGTTACAAAATTAAACTCACTTAATTGACAACCCAGTGTTCCTTTAACTAACCTACTTACATGTCGATGGTTATCAAATCCATGGCCTTGTTCTTTGCTGTCGTTCTGGTTGCCAGGTCTAAAGCATGGAAATAAAGACCTCAGTGCTTCAGGCTGGACAACACAATGACCTGTCTGTTTATTTGGATGGCCAGAGGATATGCACTATTGTGTCTAATGAGCAAGGCACAATGCCTTAATACTCTGTTTAGACACAATCAATTAAAGATCGTTAGCAGATGCTAAACCTTTTCCATTGTTTGTTGTTGTTGTTGTTATTCTTTGCATAAACTCATGCTAGTAACAAGTGCTTTTAACTGTTTATAGTTAAAAAGTCCCACACTCTAATATTTTGTTGGCGTGTCTTTTTGCTTAGACAACCACCATATCATTGTTGTTTCAGTTGGTCAGGTAGAGGCTCAGCAACATTATGTGAGTCAGATGATGACCCAAATGTACTGAATGACCAGGTTATCCCATCAATGGACTTTTTCTTCTCTGATGGCATGGATATGAAATTGGGGCTCAAATAAAGAAAGAGTGGTTCAGGGAATTATTTTCACACATGAACTGGCACCACAGAGTCCTGACCTTAACCCTTTGGGATGTGCTGGAGAAGACTTTATGGAGTCATTCATTTTTTTCGACATCGAATGAACCCAACTCTGGATGGAAATAACTGTTGTGATGTTGCTTAAGTTTGTCGAAACAATGCCATGGTGCTTACACGCTATAATCAAAGCTAAAAACACTCCAACTAAATATCAGAGGGCGCAAGTTTCTTTTTTTAGTCAGGCAGTGTAGTAGCTATTACTTTCCCCTCATGTGGCTGTCTGTATGAATTTGATGACAAAAACATGCCTTGGCGTGTTTACTGTAAAACTGGAAAGCAGGAAGTTCTGAGAACTTAAAATACATGGGGACGTTTGCTACACTAATATGTATTAACAGAAATGTAAAACAGATACGATGAAAAGTTTCTTTGCTAAACAACATGATTTATATCTATTTATTTTGGTCATATGAACTGTCATAGCTGCTCTTATAGAAAATTAATCCACACCTCCTCAATGATGCCTCTGAAAATTTAGAGCTGAATGGAATAAATTGCCACATTTTTCTCATTCTGAATTTTTTTTTTATATTATTATCTAAACATACTAAGGAGAAAATGTCTGTTAAACTCACATTAATGATCTGGTTGATCACTGTGGACTCCTTCCCCCAAAGACTGATGGATCCTCCAAATGTACTTTCACTGACCACGGCTGCTGTACCTTTGAGCGAGACTCTTAACCTTAACTGTGAGCTCACCGTCATCTGATTAGAGATGAATCAAGGTGAAAACACATTAAATATTTTTCTGTAGTCATCAGGGTGGTCATGGTACAGGGTAGTCATGGTACCTATTTTAGGTACATATTTTAACCATTACAGAGGCAGGTCAGGTGATCTCTGCACACTCACTGCGCATTGCTAATGTGCATGATTTCGGACTGTGGGAGGAAACTGGAGTACCCGGAGGACACCCACACAAGCACAGGGAGAACATGCAAACTCCTCACAGAAACACCCACACTGAGCCCGGGACTTAAACCCAGGACCTTCTTGCTCTGAGGTGAATGTGCCAACCACTATTCCACTGTGCTGCCCCTTAAATATTATTATTATTATTGAAAAATAATATTCAAATAATATCAACACTGACCACATTTTTTTAATTTTCACAAGAAAACATGATTAAAAGCTTTAAACATTCACACATTTTATCCAGACCCAGACATTTTATCCATCGCTGAAAACAATGAAGAGTGTTTGCAGGAACATAACATTTCTTGTGGCTTGTTCTGTTTGGAATGCACAAAATATTTTATCTATTACTGATAACTTATCAAACATTATTGCGGCATGTTTTATATTTGCTTGCTTGGCTGAAAATTGATCCAAATAATTTAAAAAAAAGTGGTGGAGTGATGCTACATTGCTATTTTGGGGCTGCTGGACACACGCACATATATGCAGATATATGTTGTATATTGAGAATGAGTTGTGTATGTGCTGCATAAAGCCCTGATGTGTTGTGACAAAAACTCAAAAGCACACAACAATTTAGGATGTCACTGTTTGCTGTAGCACTGCAATCCCCTTTACTGAAACTAAGAGTCCCAAATCTGTTCAAGTTCTAGTTCTAGTCAGTGTTCCTGTGTACAAAGCAAGCTCCTTGAAGTCATGGTTTACCAAAGCTGGAGTGAAAGAACTCACATGGCCAGCACAGAGCCCTGATCTCAACAGACCAACAGCAGAACCAGACCTCGCTAATGCTCCTGTAACTGAATGAACACAAATCCCCACAGCCATGCACTGAAATTCAGTGGAAAGCCTTCCCAGCAGAGCTGAGTTATTACAACAGCAAAGAGGGACTAAATCAGGAGTGTAATGATCAACAAGCATATATGGGTGTAAAGGTCAGGTGTCCGCAAACTTTTGAACAACTCGCCAGACCATCACAGGGCCAATACACACACATCCATTCACATTCACACCAAGGGGGAATTTGGAACAGCCAATTAGCCTAATGTGCATGTCTTTGGACTGTGGGAGGAAACTGGAGTACCCAGATATTCTGTAATTCAAATGGCATTCAGAAACTTTATAGTGAACAACCTACTGAACAATTCATGACCTGCTCAGGTTTTTGCCCGGTGTCACCCAGTGAAACCCCGACCCTCGTAGAAAGATTAAGCGGTTTGGTAAATGAGGGAGTGACTGAGTGAATGTCTGGGTTAGAGTTTGGGTTTAAAATTAGGATACATAGTACCTGATAGGATAATCGACTGGGACTTCGAGTGGAGGTCTGAATAGCCTTTAACACATCATTAAACTCATCCATGTAATCAACATGAGCACATTAGATTAAAAAAATAAACCGAGTGAGAATATATTTTACTTTATTTTATTTTTCAAACAAAGCTTTAACTTCCTATTCTATATGCTATGAAAATAAATTAATACTTTCAGCTTGTGTGTGTGTGTGTGTGTGTGTGTGTGTGTTTGTGTGTGGAAATAATCCCTGATATGATCTCAGTACTATCTGGAGCGGAAATCCTTGATATGGTTTTAGTGAGGCTGTGCATAGTAGTAAGAGTATAAAAATGATAAACATCTTTATCGTCTTATGTTTATATGCTTCTTGGATAGGTGGAAAATGGACATGAAAAAAGAAAATTATGTGAGGATTCTTACTCATTTAATTGTTCAGTAAATGCTTCTGTGGACGTTTCCTGTTTATGAATCCTTTCATGTTTTTCACTATTAGGAATTTCCATATCTTTATATTGTCGTTGTCTTTAAATTCTTTATTATGCATTATGTTTTCTTTTCCTGTAAATGGAGACTTTCCAAGCAAACAGACCTATCCGAAATCAGTAGAACACCCATTGTCATGCTAGTTGAAAGAGTGCTGATAAATGTGCCCTATCATCTGGAGTTTTAAACCCGATCATGCTACAAATTTCCAAGGAACCATCCGTGACCGCGAGGATCACACTGCTCTCAAGGAGAGTTGACATGCTCTCTCTTCCTCTCCTTATAAATCACAGAGACACTTGCCGATTGCTGACATCTGCGAGCTTATGAATGTAGAAGTATGTGGTTAGTAGTTTCCTCTAAGTGTGTTACACTGCCCCCATGGCCCCTCACAGAGAAATTACATGTGACCCTTCAGCACAAAAAGAGTTACATAGGTCAATTTTTCAAAATTGCTCTGCCACAGTGGCGCAGTGATTAGCATATCCGCCTCACAGCAAGAAGGCCTGGGCTCGATTCCCGGTCTCAGGCGTTTCTGCATGGAGTTTGCATGTTCTCCCCATGCTTCAGTGGGTTTCCTCCAGGTACTCCGGCTAATTGGCTGTTACAAATTGCCCCTAGGTGTTAGTGTGAGTGGTTGTATGTGTTTTGGCCCTGCAACGTGGGTGAGCAGTTCAGGGTGTACCCTGCCTTCGCCGAGAGTCGGCTGAGATGGGCGCCAGCCTCCCCATGACCCTAATTAGGATTAAACGGCTTAGAAAATGGATGAATAAATGAATGAATGAATGAATGAGATTTTGCACTTATCTAAAAGAACATAACTAACTTTCAAATAATGCATTTTTATTAATAGGACTAAATTTGACCAAGATATAAACAAATTAATTTTGAAGTACAAGGGCTATGGAAAAAATGGAGAAAAATACATTTAAAGTTCCAAAATAATCTAAGCAGCAAATATTTCTGTAAAAGCTATTAACATAAAATTTGGAACAGCATAACATTTACGCCATTTGGAACACACCCTTATCCAGAGCGACTTATAATTATCATTTTTATAGAACTGAGTAATTGAGGATGAAGGGCCTTGCTCAAGGGCCCAACAGTAGTGGTACAGGGGACTGAACCCCGACCTTCAGATCAGTAACCCATTGCCCTAACCACTGAGCAGTATACCTAGCATAGTTTATATTTCCATGGCCAATTCTTAACATGACTAGAAAACTTGGCGTGTTTATCTGTTCTGAAAAAATCTCTTGTTAAAAAAAATTATTTGTAGTATTTTTTTGTACTTTAATAATCTAACATGTGGTACGTTCTCTCATGCCACTTCTCTTAGGTCTCATCATTTCTTCTGGTCTCATCATTTCCTCTACTATGGATGGATGGATGATAATAATAGCAGGGATTCTAAGCTAAATATTGATAGTGGACTGATATGCTAATGATTTTGTGGCTGTTTCTGGATAGTATTAAGAAAATTGATTATGCATTAAAGGCAGGTTTTAATATACAGTAGGAATTTATAAAAATAAATATGGCTTGGCGAGCTGTCCAGGGTGTACTCTGCCCTAGCCCAGAGTTGGCTGAGATAGGCGCCACCCGCCACCCTAATTAAGATTAAGTGGCTCAGAAAATGAATAATAATAAGAATAAACACTTTACTAACTGTAAAATCCAGGCATTTTTCTGACATTTTATGCTAAAATCTCTCTCTCACCTACTTGCTGAATCGCTTAATCCTATCAGGGCCAGCCGACACTGTATTAAGCACCTCAGCAAAGGAGAGATGAATGAAGAGTGTATTATACTAAATTAAAACTATTCATTCTTTCACGGTGTCGTACACAGCAAGTAGACCCTGGGTTTGAGTTCCAGGCTTGGCGAGTTTGCATATGATTCGTCCAGTTTTCTCCGAGCCTTTTCTGAATACAATTGGATGTTCCAAATTGTACCTTAGGTGTGAGTGTGAATGTTTGTGGTGTGTTGGCCAAGGGATTCAGTGAAGAGCAGTTTACAGCGTACATCACATAGAGATAGACTCCAGCCTCCCTGCGACCGTACTAGGATTAAGTGTCTCTGCAAATAAATGAATGAATGTATTCCGTATTTGTTTTGTGTTATCTTTAAGACCTAAGGCTATTGTGTTAATCAAGTGTTTTGGTTAGCGCTATAGTGGTGCAGTGGTTAGCACTGTTATCTCATATCAAGATTTGCACGGATTCACCTCACGGCTGGCTGAGGCCTTTCTGTGGTGATCTCCCTGTGCTTGTGCGGGTTTTCTCCAGTTTGTCTGGTCTCCTTCCACAGTTCAAATACATGCACATTAGGTCAACTGGCTACTCTAAATTGCCCCTAGGTGTGAATGTGAAAATAAATGGTTGTTTGTGTTTGTGTTAGTCCTGTGATGGATTGGTGAACCCCACCTCTCACCCAAAGTCAGCTCTTTCTGTAACTCTGATGAGTAAGTAGTGTAGATAATGGGTGGAGAGAAGTATTTCAGTATAGGGTCCTTGATTTTTTGCTTCTTAGTCAGGTTTAAGATTGTTTTGTGCGTGTGTGTGTGTGTGTGTGTGTGTGTTAGTTCAGTCTCAGTAAAATCTAGTGTAAGGCCATATGCCCTCTGTAGTGTATAGTGCTTGAGCATGATTGGAGCAATTTGTCAGATAAATGTTTTGCAAACTCAGCTTTGAGATATTTATATAATTTATTTAAGTTCTCTTGCAATAAATAAAAATAATTTGAGTGAAATTTACTCACAAAAATGTTTATCATTCATTCATTTTCTAAGCCGCTTAATCCTAGGGTTATGGGGAGGCTGGTGCCCATCTCATCTGACTCTAGGCAAGGGTGTGGTACACCCTGAACAGCTTGCCAGGCCATTGCATGGCCAACACACACACACACACACACACACACACACACACACACACACACACACACACACGTTTTTGGGCTGTGGGAGGAAACCGGAGTACCCAGAGGAAACCCACTCAAGCATGTGGAGATCATGCAAACTCCATACAAAAATTCCATGAGCCCGGGAATCGAAACTGGAACCTTCTTGCTGTGAGGCCAACGTACTAACCACCGCGCCACCGTACCGCCAAGTTTATCATTTGTAAGTTAAATTTGCTGACATTTTATGGGCATCAAAACACTTAAATTATGCTTAGCTATATTTATTCACTCAGCTGAAGCCTTTCTCAGCCAACACTGGGCAAAGGTGGGATTCACCCTAAACAGCTTGCCAGACCAATGCAGGGCAACACACACACTTACAGTCACACCTAGGGTCAACATGGAACAGCCAATTAGCCTGATAGGTATGTCACTGGAATGTGGAAGGAAATGGAAGTACCTGAGGAAACGCCACTCAGAAACGCCTGACCCATGAATCAAATCCAGAACCTACCTGCTCTGGGGCAGACGTGCTAACCACTATGCCACTGTGCCGCTTCCAGCTAAATTCACTAAAAGTTAATTGTTCTCACACTTTCCTTGAACAAATCTCACTCCAGTGTTTTTGTTTCAGGTTCCTCATGGTCCTCATCTGTCTCATCTTCAGTGTACTTTCCACCATTGAGCAGTATGCAGATTTTGCCACTGGGACACTATTTTGGATGGTAAGTATTAAAAGGTGTGTTGAGTTCACTATGTAGCAACAAACACATCACTGTGGTTCCTATCCTGGATAAAGATGAAATAATTCATATACTCACTCACTCCTTCTCACTCATTTACCAAATCACATCTACTAGGACCGTGGGGGTTCTGAGCTCATCTACACAACCATTCACACTCACACTTAGAGGCAATTCGGAACAGTCAATTAGCCCAATGTGCATGTCTTTGGACTGTGGGAGGAAACCGGAGTACCCGGAGGAAACCATAATCTATTTGTTTCTGGTTTGGAATCAGGGATCTTCTGCATGTTAGGCATTCGTGATGACCACTACACCACAGGGACTGGATCATATACTGCAGTACCATAAACATCCACTTGATGGGGATAGTACATCTTGATAAGGAAACTCAGTAACAGAAAGAAGTCATGGCTTTTTATCCCTTGTCTATTATCCTGCTTTTTATTAGTGCCATGCAAAACGTAGGTTTAACAACTGGAAGGAAAACTGCATATACTGTATCAGTGCATTTCCAGCGAGTATACAGAAATCTGTACAAAAAAAAACTTTCCTAATGAAATTAAGTTTAATATAACAGTAATTATCTGTTTAGTACATTAACATCTGTACTTACATAATAATAAACCTTGTAATATTGTTCATTCAATTGCTAAACCTCTTAATCCTATTCGGGCCACAGCAGATATTAGCAGACTCTGGGTGATGGCGGGGTACACCCAGAACAGCTCGCCAGACATCTCTCTCTCTCTCTCTCTCTCTCTCTCTCTCTCTCTCTCTCTCTCTCACACACACACACACACACACACACACACACACACATTTGTTTACACTCAGATGGGGCAATATAGAACAGCCAATTAGCCTAATGTGAATGTATTTCGATTGTGGAAGAAAACTGGAGAACCCAGAGGAAGCCCACATAAGCAAGGGGAGAACATGCAAACTCCACACATAAATGCCCTTTCCGATCCTGGGGCTCAAACCCAGGACCTTCTTGCTGTGAGGCTTAATAACTACTTCTGCAACACCACTATAGCACCCAGTTTCAATATTTATAATGAATAATTGCAATATTAATAATAATAGTATATTCAGATATTAAAAGAAGGAAAGAAATGATGCTCAGTAGAAGTGTAAAATAGAAAAAATATGATGGGTTTTCCCTTTTGAGTCTGGTTCCTTCTTGTCTCATCTAATGGAGTTTTTCCTTGCCATGTCGCTGAGCGCATGCGTATGGTTTATAGAGAACTCTTTAAATTCTTTATTAAATTTGCTTTTACTATATAAAGCTGCTTTGCATCAGTGTTAATTTAATTTAATTTAATTCAATTTATTTTAATTTAATTTAATTGAAGAAATACTCTCATGCCTAAACTTAAAAGTTAGTAGATTTTAAAACATTAGGCCCATCTCGAATGATAACTAATACTAAAGATACCAAATCAATCATTTATGTTTATTTAAACATAATTCCCCCGCTTTTAAATAAACGCATGGAAAGAAAGAATATCAATGAAATAGTAAAAATATAGATGTGTATATGTTTCCTGGGGTGGCGCAGTGGTTAGCACTTCCCTCGATTCCTGGGCTAGGAGCGTATCTGTGTGGAGTTTGCATGTTTTCTCCATGCTTGCATGGGTTTCCTCTAGGTACTTCGGTTTCCTCGCACACCCTGTGAGAGGACATCGGAATACCCAGAAGAAACCCATGCAAGACCTGAACCCAGGACTTTTTTGTGGACGTGCTAACCACTATACCACTGCCGCCTGCATAGTACTACTACTACCAATTATTATTATTATTATTATTATTATTATTATTATTATTATTATTATTAATAATAATAATAATATTATTGTTATAATTATTATAAATAATGTGTGATTACATTATATGTATCTGGCATACAGTGTAGTACAACAGCAGTGTAAATTGTCATATAAGCCCCTACAGTGCTCACACAAAACTCATTCAGATCAAGAGGTCAGAAGTAAAAACTGGATAAATGTCTCTTCTATAGCAAAGGCTACCCTGAAGCCACCTCCTGCTGGTACCCTTGTTTTACCTACATGTAATCTAGATAGATGGAGTTTAGCTTGCACACCACATCCAACATAAATGCACTCATCAGTGAGTCATGCTGATTCACACACACACACACACACACACACACACACACACACACACACACACACACACACACACACACACAAAATGGTTCTGTTTTTTTCCTGTGCTTAGGAAATTGTGCTGGTGGTGTTTTTTGGTACCGAGTATCTTGTACGTCTGTGGTCAGCAGGATGCAGGAGCAAATATGTTGGCATCGCAGGCAGATTACGCTTCATTCGAAAACCCATTTCCATCATAGGTACCCAGTCACCCAGGATATCACATACAGACACTTTCAAAGTTTCATCAAAACAGACACATTGAAATTCCTCAAACATGGCAACACAACATTGTTGTTGATTATGATGATGATAATGATGATGATGATGATGATGATTATCTTTCTCTTTGACTGTTTTTACTCGGAGCAGATCTGATAGTGGTGGTTGCCTCAGTTGTAGTGCTTAGTGTGGGATCAAATGGACAAGTATTTGCCACCTCTGCAATAAGGTACTAATGCTGTAAAATTGCTCATATTCAGAATAACAACAATGTAATTTTAACAGTATCCTTAACACAAATCCAGGATTGTATTATTTATGTTTTGTGAGGTTAGAAAAAAGTAACATGCAGAATGTAACTCGACTAAGAGACACCTACCACCAAAAGTACCAACAGACTACAGTAGATTTTTTTGAAATGCTGGAAAATGTATGGGATGTTGATTTAAGATGTTTAATATGTCTTTCTTGACAATTCTTTTGATTTCAGAGGAATACGCTTCCTACAGATTTTACGTATGCTCCATGTGGATCGTCAGGGAGGCACGTGGAGATTACTGGGATCTGTAGTCTTTATTCATCGTCAGGTCAATACACACACACACACACACACACACACACACACACAAAGAATTATGGGGTGTCAAAAATATTAAATAATTCCGGACACCGATACAAAGCAGATATTAACACAAATTACATATGATCTTTCTGTCCGGTGTCCAAACATCCCCACGTCACACACACACACACGTTTAATAAAAAAAAATTATTATTATTTTTATAAATAAAATTAAATGTTTCAGAGAAGGACAACCAGTGATCTTGCGACAGGGTCATGGGCATGAAAGGCTCACTGACTCACCTCATGCTCGCTGAACTACTCCTTTACTATTTCATCTCCAATTTTAAACCCATGCCATCAGGGAAGAAGAAGTCCATTGATGGAATAACCTGGTCATTCAGTACATTCACTTTATCAGCTGACTTCATTTTATTGCCACATAATGTTGCTGAGCCTCGACCTGACCAAACCCAGATCATTACACTGCCTTCAGTGGATTGTACAGTGGCCACTACTCATGATAGGTACATTATTCCATGCGCTTCCCTTCTACTCTGACATGCCCATCATTCTGAATTAGATGAAATGTAGACTGAAGCACGGTGACATCTTTTCCATTACCACAAAGTATGTCTTCTGAAGTGGTTGATTAAGAAACGAGAAGGTACTCACTGCATCAGTTTCCATCTCAAACATAATAATCACTGCAATAATTACCCAAAGACTCTTGCATCTGTGTGCATTTAAATCTAATTTTTGGCAAGGCAGTGTAGATACCATACATAACATAATTCATTTACACAGCATTTCAGTGTCTAATCACTAAAACAGTCAATGCATGTTTTCTTAAGTGTTTACTGTATACCCAATTTAAATGAATCCTCATATGTCTAATATTATTTTTGTCGTGTCTTTTTTTATGCATATTTGACATTTGCTTTTTTTTTATTGAGTCTATGCCTAATAAGTCTGACTTTACGTAACTTGTAGAATACCACAATTTCATAGACCAACACTTTGCAACATGGCACTTATAGGATGATCCAAGTATTTAGAATGATATATGTTAATGACATAATAACAGTGTGTCCTCTTTTTTTTACCAGGAGCTGATAACGACACTGTATATTGGCTTCCTGGGGCTCATCTTCTCCTCGTACTTTGTATATCTGGCGGAGAAAGATGCAGTGGACGAAGAAGGGAAGACAGGATTCTCGAGTTATGCAGATGCACTCTGGTGGGGCGTTGTAAGTCTCTCACTTCTTATGATCAAAGCAGTGCAAATAGATAAAAATGATTTTATTATATCTGTATTTATTATTCAAGAATATTAGTACTGTATTGTGATTAGGTGGTCTATATAATATTTATAATAATATTTTTTAATATACTATAATAATATTTTTAATATAATATTTAGCCACAGTTCTAATGCACATTATTATTATTATTATACAAAAAAGAAATCCAGCAACATTACAGATATGTAAATATACATATATTTCATAAATGCTTCATTATTATCAATAAAGCGTGTGTTCTTATATAATAAATGCAATAGCTGTACACACACACACACACACAAAATAATAATAATAAAATAAATACACATGCATGTTAAGCTAATTAAATTAAATGTCATATGACAGTGTAAACACAATCAGTGAATGGTGTTCAAAAGGAATATTCAGATTAGAGTTTTTTTTTATGCCATGCAACATTAGGATTCTTACAAGTCAGATAATACTGTTATATACATCCATTAAATTTGTTCTACACAACTGCAATTTTATGTAATGAGGGCTTACAAACAGCAGCAAAGGCTGCATCAATCTGTATTTCAGTCAACCGCCATACACAAGATAC
>JAQMYF010000007.1:7099074-7136420 GCA_030014195.1 Neosilurus mollespiculum
TATATATTTTTTTATTGTGTGTCTGACAGCATGAGTTTGATGTTGTGCTTCAGTATTACAGACCAGAAAAGCTATTTATTTGTGTATGGATACACAAGCAGTACAGCTAATTATAAACATACCAACGTCAAGTAGCATTTTGTGCAGTAAATGTGTTACGATGATGTTCCATCATCATCAAGTCAACTGAGTCATTATTATAATTCCCAATTTATATCCTCGCTGCAGATTCAAAAGTCCAGGGGGTGGGATCTAGACTTTTAGTTATGCACAAGAGGTATTTGCCCCAAACTTGTTTTACAGGCTACCAACTGCTGTGGTGCTAAACAGGAATAATCAGCATCATGCATTTTTTCCATTTCTGCCAGAAGCCAGCTCTGAGGTTACAACCTGTCAATTACTCGAGCTTTATTGACTCAGGAGATCCGGTTGCATCTGGTTTCATAAGATGAAATGTCATTCCCCCTTCTGTGTGTTATTTTACCATCCATAGTGATTTATGGCAGCTTTATTAATAACAACAAGATTTACAATACATCACTACCATCTGGCATGTACGCAGAATGTGTGGCCATGTCTCGCTCATCAGAACATTGTCACATACAGCATATATTACAGTATAGTCCTGCACACATCCAAGCTTTTTAGGAAGCATAGCGGCAAGCGGGGCAAGCAAAGAAGGTTAAGGACCCAAAAATGTTTTCTTGGTGGTGCAGGGGCATGAACCCACAACCTTCAGATCAGTACGAGTTTTTAACAGTACGAGTTTAGCCACCGCTGCAGATTTTATTTTACAGGTGATTTTAGATATAAATATAAACTACAAGGAAATGGTGCAATCTGATTTGTTCAGTATCTCAGGCATATAGATCATTATTCCAAGTGGATTACACACACAACACCTAACCACTGAGTTGCGTTTATATTTCCCAGGGAGGCCATTATGCCTTTCGGTAGGTGTCATGGCCGCAGCCCCAGATTGGTTTGTTGTGATCTAGTTTTCTGTTTTTCTGTATATTCCATGTTCTTGGTATTTTATTTGCTTGTTTAGTTTGTTAGCTGACTACATGCTATGCTTCCTTGTTTTATCTGGGTTTTGTTTCATGCACTTTTGGGTTGCCAGTTCACAGTAAACTCCTCATCTAGTGTATGCATTCTGTCTCCACATAAATAAGGCCGGCATTTTAAAATACCGTATAATAAACCTCGTTTGCTCTCTCTGTAAGTCAGAGGTCCTTAAAGGACACCGGCTGAGATTTCTCTGTATAGACCTCGTGCTTAGTTATTGAGCAGATAATATCACTACACTATCAGCCTTACTGTCAGGGAAATGACAATTTTGTTGTTAAATGTGGCACGGCACAGTGACGTAGTGGTTAGAACTTTTGCCTAGCAGCAAGAAGGACCTGGGTTAGAGTCCTGGGTTTGGGCTTTCTGTGTGGAGTTTGCATGTTCTCCTTATTTTTGTGTGGGTTTACCCCAGGTAATCCGGTTTCCTCCCACAGTCCAAAGACATATCCCTAGGTGTTGGGGTAAGTGTGAATGGTTGTGTGTTTGTTGGCCTTGTGATGGTCTGGCGAATTGTTTAGGGTGTAGCTCTCCTTTGCACAATGTTGGCTGAGGCGTAAAATATTCGGGCCTCCCTGTGACCCAAATGAGTGAGTGATAAGTGTTAAATTTGGAGAAGCAGATATGTAAGATGAGCCGAATTAGAAAACAGGAGCTTGACTGTGGAACACTATACTGCTCTAGTTGAGAGTAAGATAATCTACTGTTTTTGCGTCTCTTGGCCCTTTGGAGTTTACTGATCTTTTATTTCGTAAATTAGCAACAATTATATAACCCTCTAGATCGTTTTTTGGATACATTCATCCAAGGTAGAATAGAAATACCACATTGCTGGTGTTCGTGTAGACATGATTAAACAGCTTCGTAAAAACAACCCTTGTGGGCCATCAGTGTTCGGAAATAAAACTCAGCATTGTTGAGTTTGCTCAACATCCGGCTTATCTCAGTGTTATCAGTCTGCTCCGGTGGCCTGAGAGAATCTCTGAATGGGGTTGTGGCTCCAGGACCCTGTTGTCACCAGGCACTGTGTTTATTTTGATTGGCTGGGGCCCTACCTAACCAAACGTATTTGTGCAAAACTAGGGAGCTATTAATAAAAATGGGTTGTTTTCTTTTTTTCCCCCATTATTCTCTCACTCACTCATTCGGCCTGTTTCCCCGTTCTTCTACCTCTATTTATTTTTCCCCTGCTCCCATGTGCCAACTGTATCACTCTGATGAAGGTGATTATCCAGTATATCCAGTTCCAGGCTTGTGTAGAAATTGAAACCTCTGGCTAAGAATCTTTAATAAAATGGTACATTTGTATTAATAGTGAGATTTGAGAAGTTCTCAAAATTTGTGTTTGTAGGGACACTTTTCAGAATAAAAGATTTTGCTTCACGATCACAGCACAAATTTAATATCATGAACATTAACGCAAATGTTTATCACTATATTCAACGATCTTTAGATCATTCATTCTTACCATGTGTCATACTGTATTATTATATACTACACAGGAACAGTGTGGCTCTCTGGGGATTAAAAATCATTTTCCAGAGTGGATAAAAGACCAGTTTGTCACAGTCACCTGGAGCAAGTGACATCATCACTGTCATGCTTAAATTAAAAAAAATAAAATAAAATAAAACAAAAATCCCATTTTACATTGTTTTTCCTGTGTTTCTGTGTGGTATATACTAAAACTATAAATGAGCATAAAAACATGCCGCAGCTGCGGCGTTCATACTATGTCCCCCACTGTGGTGTAGGTTTTAAAAAGCAATGCCACAATCTGTATTAGTATATTATTTTCTCATACATTTTGTACTTGTTCTATGTAAAAACAATTTTAGTATGTCTTGTATATGTGTGTGTTTTATTTATGCATGCATGTCCACAGACTGCCAGCACTCATGGTCTTCTTTCAATCTTTCATGTCCTTCTTCTCCAGGTATATCATTTCCTTTCGTTTTACTTTTTCCACTTGATCATCTTAGTAGTTGCAGTTTTGGTTTATTTGGTTTATTGGAGTTACTCTCCCAAGTGTTGTTTTTTTTTATTATTATTGTTTTTTACAGTTCGAAAAAAGCTGGAGGGACTTCCTGATATCTCACGTACTAGCAGCTTAGTAGAGAACATGGACTGTGCTAGTGAATATATCCCTCTCCACATGGTGACAGACGCTTCACAGTGAGTACTCAGTGCTTCCTGCATTATTCTCCATGAATTCACAGCATTCATTCATCAACACACATATCCGCCATGTTCCACATACTGAATGTGGCCCATTAATTACACGCCCTCGTATATAGAGTCCTCCTAAACCACTTTCCTGCACTCGGGGCTCACTGATGTGTTAAGTACTTCAGACACTAAAGTAATGGGCTTTTTGTGCACTCTCTTGTGAGGTGTAAGAAAGAAATGCATTCACCAAGGCTAAAGCTATGCAACTGTATGCTAACTGATACCTGCATTATGTTGAGTGCTTATTCAGCCTTCAGTCTTCCCATGTATGGAACTCTATAACTGCTAAATGTGTTTCAGATATTTGTCCTATAGTAATACTATTTGGTTTTTGTGCTGTTAAATCTGTAAGACGAGGTCTTCTGACTGACTGATTGACCCACTGTTTGCCATAAAATGCTATGAGATTGTGGGTCATTTATTGCATTTGACCGACGCCCTTATCCAGAGCAACATACATAATTATACAACTGAGCAATTGAGGGTTAAGGGCCTTGTTCAAGGGCCCAACAGTGGCAGCTTGGTGGTACTGGCTTGAATCGCTACCCACCCCCCTCCAACTTTTGGATAAGTAACCCAGAGCCTTAACCACTGAGCTACCACTGTCACCATACGCAATTCAGTACACTGCTCATTTCTAGCCATGTTGTGCATGGGTAACTAATCCGCTTTTATAATTATTAGACTGGGGTGGAGAATATTATGGGATTTATGTCTCTTTTATTAGTGTTGCACAGTTTTAATTCAGACAGTTGCATTGTGCAAACAGGTTTTTTTTCTCCTTCTCCACCTGTGAGCATTCTCGACTACTATCTGCTAACTGTATTACATGTGTTACACCAAACCTCACCGACTGGCAGATGACACTCAGAGTGCTGTATCTACATAGAGTTGGAGGTGTTAATGAGTTGTGTGAGAACCGTTATACCACTGTTAGTAAAAAAGGACTGAGGGTGTAAAGAGAGGGGCCTTTTTTGGTACAGCAGCGCAGATGGTTCTCTTGACATTTAATGTTATATGTGATATGACCTGTAAAGCTAAGTTTGTAGACTTATTTATCTATTTTGGGCAATATAACCAGAAGTTCCATTTATGTATGTAAGCATATATTCTGCTTAGATATTTTTAAATGCAATGAATAATAAATTTAATGCACTATATTAATCCCACAAGGGAAATTTTGGCTCTGCATTTAACGCATCCAAAGCAAGCACACACACTTGGAGCAGTGGGTTGTCACACACACAGTGGCGACTGGAGAGCAGCGGGGGGTCAGGTCAGTGCTCAAGGGCACTTCAGCCACGAAGGTGGAGGATGAAATAGGCAAGTTTTCACCCTCATATTTGAGCCATATAGGAGTATTTAGTGATTATATAACCTCTATATGGAGCAATAAATACATCAGTATCAAGAAATAATATGTGTCCCCACACATAGCATTGTTGTAACAGTATAGGATATTGTTTTACTGTGATACCCAGATATAACCACATCAGAACTTTATAACCACAAAGTTCTTGGAAAACCATCCGTAACATTTCTGTTTTGGGTTCTTAGTCATACACTGTGAGATGTAACATGCAGATTTACACTTAGATACAATAAGGAAAGGAAGGTGTAATACACCTTTAATATGCTAGCACCCTTTTGAGAATAAAGACTATAACTAACATGGCCAGCAAACTTCAAATGGTCATAACTTTGGAACTATTCACAATTAAGCTTTGAAATTGTGCATTTTCCCATCATATATAATGTACTTTAAGTTTGTAAAAATCAGAAAAATCTGAGGGGGTCAGGTGTGGCACTTTCTGAAAATTGGTTGATTTCATGTGGAATGACCCTATAAATAAAGTACATGTAGTGATAATAGAAACACAAACAGGTTTTTTAGCTCTAAGATTTAAGACCCAGGCTACAAACCTGGGGTAACCCAGAGATAGCCCTATCTTTCCCCAGCACAACAGTGCATCCTAGATTGTGTTCACTAGGTCTCCTTCACAGTACTTTGGAAACACTGGCGGAATATTCCTAGTGATATTGCATGTTTCTTAAATCGGTTCTTCTACAAACCTTTTGCTCAATTGAGCAAGCTTCCATACAGATTTTTGATTAATACTCTTGGGAGAAAATCAGTATAACTACTTTCCTCTGACTATACACACTGCCCCTCTGTTGCAGAGAGAAACAGTTATGAGTCTGACCTGAAAATGTCGTAGGTCGAGAGATAATCTCAGGACAGAACTAGCTGACGATCAACCCTCGCTCAACCAGTTCATTCAGTTGGCCATTAGAACTGATAACTGTTTAAAGGCCAGATACCTGCAAGTCTGGTATAGATTGTCAGAAGCCTGAAAGTTGAAGACAGAATGTGAGACAGTTGAAGTTGTTCATGCTAAACTAACAGCAGTGGAAAAACCATTTTGAAGGAAGGAGGGACTTTGTGTGTACTATGGATGAAAAGGTCATTGTCATGTTGAAAATCATTAAAGCATTCATGCCACTGAGCTTCTTAAGAGATCTAAATACACTTTCCCTACTGAACAAATGGGTTACAGCTCACAACCCTTGGGGTCGCCTGGAGCAAAGGGCAGTTAATGGGGGCAAAGGGGCAGTGGTGGATAAGGCTCTGGGTTACTGATCAGAAGGTCAATGGTTCAAGCCCTGGTTTCACCAAGTCACCACTGTTGGGCGCTTGAGCAAGGCCAACAACCCTCAACTGCTCAGGTGTCTAAATCATATAAAAATGTAAGTTGGTCTGAATAAGGGCATCTTACAAATGCCATAAATGTAATGGCACAGGGTTTTGTGTCAAGGTATTTCACAGTACCTGTATTTTTATTTTTATTTTTTTACTGTGTAGAAGAACTTAAATGGAAAGTCTTGAAACTGATAAAGAAGAACACATTTCTGATTTTTTTTTTGTTACTTTAGCTGAGGTTTTGAGCCAAGCAAGAGCCTCTCAAATGCCGCATATTATTATATGGCAACAATAGTATGCCCAATCTGATTGGTCGATGCATTGGCAATAAATCACTTATCTGAACTGGGTAAGTTAGTTGCTTGCTAGCTGCACTGTGTGCTAGGATCTTTAGCAGGTTTCTTGAAGAGAAAGTCTCTTGTTCATCATGACAAGGGAAACAAGCTGATAGCTACCAAAGCCCTCTCAGGCACAGATGAAGGCGCCTTGTTCAGAAGTGGGCAGTCAGCTTCTGCTTAGCCTGTACTAAAGACCTTGGCCTGAGATTCCTCTGTTCAGTCCTCACGCTCACTTAATAAGTCATTTTAATACTGTGCATTTCACCATATTACTGCTATCTATTACTGATGTCTTTCCTGTAATATCACCACCACAAAAGCAGGTCAACTAATGAGACTGACTAATGTGTTGGAGGGTATGAAGGAGGCATTAGCACTCAGCTTCTGTCAACAATTTAGCTTTGTCTACAGTTTCATCTGGTTACCATCCACACACCAGCAGTCAATAGAATTAATTCAAGAACTAGGATGATTCAGTGTATACCTGGGCCAATTACCATCATGATTGCAGATGTTATCTCCTCTTTGGGCCTCAGACCCTTGCAATGTGTTCTGGGTAACCAACCTCCACTTTTCCTGTGTCTGGAGAACCTTTCTCACTCACAGCTGTTGAGTAGATGAGATGGAGTCAACAGATCTGGGAGGTAGCGCATGTCAGGTTACACACAAAACAAAGACACAGAGTTCATTCGCAGCTACATCAACTCCATTCATGCATGCAGTTAAGTTCAAGTATAAATAAAGTCATCTGATGATCTAAATGTACTGAATGAGCAGGTTATCACATTAATGGATTTTTTTCTTCCCTGATGGCACGAATATAAAATGGGGACTCAAATATTTTTTTTGCCGGGCTGTGTATACAGTGATATTGCAACATTCATGATTGGGTTTTCATTTTGTTGTAAATCCATATCTAATGTTTTCTTCATATTCTGAATTTATTTAAGTTTCCTAATTTTTCTGGGGGGCTGGGGAGGGGGGGGGGGTTGTAGTGGAATTATTATTAGCTCAAGTCACTCTTGCTTCTATGTTGAAAAAGTGATGAAAGTGATGAAAGTTTCCCCTCAGCTTTCTTCCCCTCCTGCTAGCATGTCTGTTTTCTTTTGTTTTTCTTTCATTTAGTTGAATGAACTCTCTCTGGGTCAGTTCTTTAAGAGGCAAACTTACAGGCAGATGAGGGTGTTACTGGACCATGTGAAAAATAACTTTAGGCTGTGATAGTAAAGTTCAGTCAAGGCCATATGTTTGTTGGTAATTTCAGAAGTGTCATGTGTATGTATTTCAGAGTTTTGGGTTTTTAAGCGGTTTTAGCATGTTATTATTTCTAGCCTTTGCTCTGAGGAAGGCTGAGTATTGAATGGGTTCTTCGTTCTCTCCTTCAAAGGTGTTCTTTTGGGCCATGCTCATTCCCAAAGCACCTGTATAAATACCAGCCCTCTGTTGGCTCTGGTTCCTAGCTCTCAATGTGGTGTGTTTATCTGTTCTAACTCTGCACTGGCATGGAGTGCGTAGAGAGACAGGGCTCAGGTAGTGTGTTGTGGGTCCTTTAATATGGGTTTGTTCAGGTGCACTTTTAGTATGTGTAAGAACCTGCTGAGAGAGAGAGAGAGAGAGAGAGAGAGAGAGACAGACAGACAGACAGAGAGAGAGAGACAGAGAGAGAGAGAGGGGGGGGGGGTGAACTTCATCAGTAAACCATATTGTTAATGCATATTATGTGTAACTGAGGTGTAACTGTAAAAAATATACCTTAATCAATGACTAAGACCTAATACCATTTTAAATAAATAAATAAATAAATAATGAAAAAAATCACTGCATGTTAGTAAATTGTGATAACTGCTATTAGGGTCGTAGGAAGGCTGAAGCCTATCTCAGCTGACACTATGCTGAGGCGGATTATCCCCTCAACATCTCGCCAGACCATCGCAGGGCAACACACACAACCATTCATACCTAGAGACAATTTGTAACAGCCAGTTCCCTGATGTGCATGTCTTCTGACTGTGGGAGGTAACCGGAGTACCCGGAGGAACCCACGCAAGCAATGAGAAAGCATGTAAACCCCACATAGAAACGCCCTCACTCAAATCTTCCAGTTGTGAGGTGAACATGCTAACCACTACATCACCGTGCTGCCCAAACTACAGTCTCTGGGTGTAAACATTGAAAATTTGCTATTCAACTTAAATTCTTAATTTTGTCAGTCTCAGACATGCTTATTAAGGTGTTTTTTTTCCCTTTTGGCCACTGTGGGACTGATTGTGATCATGTGTATGTAAGAATACATTAGGTAAGTCTGTTTGGCTTTGTACACCCCAGCCTACTGGCTCATCAGGTCGGAGCTTATCCCCGGTTTCCGTAGCATGAAGCAACTAGTGCAACTCTTCCTGGATGGGACGCTAATCCCTCGAAGGTTATTCCAGTATTTTTACTGGTACCCATTTATACTGCTGGTTGGACTTGTGTTTAAGACCTTGCCCAAGGGTCATGATCCCACCACTCTAACCACTACATCACCGGCCCCACTATACATTAGAATACATTATTAAGGGGTAATTACTTTGCTTATATTACTTACGGCATATAAATCATATGGTGTTTATGATTTGACAACGTATACACACACACACACACACACACACACACACACACACACACACACACACACACACACACACACACTGGAGTAAAGGATCCCTCCCAGAGCCTGTTCGCTTTCCTGCTGACTGCAGCACAGGACACACCTGGAGCGAATGAACACCTCTTTGTGTTCATAGCAGAGAGTGGTGTTAGTCTAGGAGTGTGCACTGAAATACGGCTATTGAACTGAGTGTGTAGCCTGTAGTACATACTACAGCCAGTCCAAATGAGTTTATGCTCAGTTTACCTGGGCTTAAGATGCTCGAATGCCTAAATGTTCGTTGGTTTAGTAATGAAGTTTAGTTTCATTCTTGCTGTGTGTGTGACAAACAAGAAGACTGTTTTTACTTTGGCCCAAATTTTGGAGTGTGTGTGTGTGTGTGTGTGTGTGTGTGTGTGTGTGTGTGTGTGTGTGTGTTAAAAATGTTGTTTACAGAGGTTTGGATATGTTACTTATTAAAAAATATATACTTTTTTAGTGTGTACCATCTATGCTCATCTTAAAGAACTAATATCACACACCAGTGGTACTCTAAACCTGAGGAATGTGTTCATGCTTGTGCATATTTAATACAGATGGTGTTTTGATGGACAGTTCCGAGAACGTTCCGTGCAGCACGTGTTTAAGACAAGGTTGCCTAATTACTCCTGGCTCGCTGTCTGTTTTCAGGCTTTCCTAAGATAATGACACAGCATTTGAAGTCCTCCTGAAGGCACAGAAACTTAAACTGTGTGCGTGACCTCAGGACAAAACAAATCCAGTCAACACCGAATTCACTAATGTGTGTAAGATCCTCGGTCTGTTTGACAGAGAATATCAGTGTGAGTAAGTGAGTGTCAGTGAGTCATTGCATGAGACACGCATGCTTTTGGAGAGTTGATAAAGTTGATTGGAACTGTGGATACAAAAACAAAACGCATAGTGTTATGTTCTCTCTCTCTCTCTTTCTCTCTCTCTCTCTCTCTCTCTCTCTCTCTCTCTCTCTGCCAGTAATTTACTTTATCTGCTTCTAATTATAATACAAAAACCCTCTACACTCTTCTGTTGCAGCTTCAGATGTAACCTTCAGTTTTAGGCAAATTGATGGTAAGAGAGATATAAATGCAGTATGAATTATTCAAATCAAATCCACGCAAGAACTGCCCTTTCTGCCCACACTCTGGGCTTAATCAGATCCATGCTGCCCTAGTTGGGACTCTCCCAGGGGTCTTGGCTCTAAGTGCCACTAATAATGTTTCGAAATAAGTCTCACTGGGTGTTGAAAAGCAGACCCCTCCACCCCACCATGCGCATTTATCAGCCTGCATAGCAACTAAATGGCTCCTGTGAGTCAGCAGCTTATTATAATTTCTATAATGCCATGACAGATGACTTCTTGTTCTGGAGAAAAACCTGAAACTCATATCTTTTAGGGTTTGTTTTCTTTTGTTTTCTTTTTTATTTGCTTGTACTAAAATGTTTCTTATTGAAATTTAAGATTGTGCATCTCATGTCTTTTACAATACTTCCATAAAACTTATGACATGCCATCCAAAGAATGTAATAAACAATAACATTTCTAAATGTGGCCATATCATGGGGGAAACTTTCTGCAAGAGTTTAGGAAGCTAGTGTTTGTTGAGGAATGTTAGATCAGGGCAGTGTGGGCTTTTATGAACTACACATAAGACTGGACACCCTGCTGAGTTGTGTAAGCTCACTCTGACCAGTAAAGGCAGTTTAAATGTTAAAGACAAAAATGTCTCTGGCTTTTTTTATTATTTTTTAATGAATACAGCTAACCATTTCCCTGAATTGCCGTACCAGGGTTTTCACAGAGAAAACTGAACATAGATCATTGTTACACAATTTTTTTTTAAGAGTTGTGGGCTTCAAGGAAGCCATCACTCCATTTCCTGTGTGCCTCATGAGCAGGGGCATCGCAGCAAGATATCTTTGAACAAAGTCAAAAACAAGACAAAGCAGAGGCCATAAGGAGCAGATTGATGTATTTGTAACGTACTCTGAGCAGCGTACTGCACAGTAATGAAATGGCCTGATAGAGCTGAACTGTATATTCCTATATATGTACACACACACACACACACACACACACACACACACACACGCACACACACACACACACACACACACACACACACATATGCATATATAAATGTTATCTGTGTGGAGTTTGTATGCTCTTCCCGTGCTTGTCTTAGTTTCCTCTGGGTACTATGGTTTCCTCCTACAGTCCAAAAACATGCACGTTAGGCTAATTTGCCAAATTGTCCCTAGGCATGAATAGTTGTGTGTTGCATTGCGATGGTCTGGTGAGCTGTTCAAGGTGCACCCGGCCTTCGCCAAGTGTCAGCAGAGATAGGTGCCAGCCTATCCGGGACCCTAATAAGATTAAACATTTCGGTAAATGGTCGTATACATAGAGTATATATGTATATATGTATATATATAATTTTTGAAACTACTTAATTCACCCTAGCTATCCATCAGCAAATCATCGTTTGACATGGTTTTTAATGAAATGTCTTGCAGTGAAACCCTTTACTCCCCCATGCAGAGAAGGATTTTCCAAGGAGTTCTTTTCTATAAATGAAAGGCCAAAATAAATGGTTCGTGTGCGTGAGTCACTGTCACACTACATTTTGAATCACCCACCCAGCTTGAACTCGCTTTACATGAAGCGAAGCTTTAATGATGCTTTAATAAAAGAAAGAGAGAGAGAGAGAGAGAGAGAGAGAGAGAGAGAGAAAAATGAGTCAAATATGATGACTGTGATGAAGTAATGCTTAAATGTTTTACATTATTTAAAATAAATAAATGAATAAATAAATAAATAAAAACCTGGATGGAATCCATGCAGTCCAAATGAAGAAGTATTACGAAGTTAACTAATAGGAAACGTCAACACTTTGAATTTAATATCCAACCGTTTTATATCCAGGTTGTTTTGTATGTTATAGTCACAGATAAATATCAATATTCTATTTTACCACATTTGTGATGTGATACAGCATAAAATAAATTGAATCATTGTTTGTTTATTCACAATATTGGTTACATTTGCATTACACACTATGACACTAAAATAATATTTATCCATGAAGAACTACATGGACCAATTTCATCAGTCAAATCCAAGTTACATACAATCCTACTTAAATATGTTCCCTAAGGATCAGCTATTGACCTTTAAGCTGATAATTGGGCCATCTCGATTTGGAGATCATGGCCTTGCAGTCTCGAATATGCTATGCTCTATCAGTCTACTGTGGAGAAACATAGAAGGGTTTTGTGTGATTGGTCAGCACCAGACGTCTGGGTCATGTATGTTTATGTTACAAAATCACTTTCACATCTGCTCCTGGCTGCAGTGAACAAGTGTTCTAGTGATATTAAATGAAACAGGTTTCGTTTGAAAAACACTGACAAGGTCCTAACCGAATAAGAGCAGGAATGCTGAGTTATCAAACCGCACCAACAGCTATTAGAACACTTTATTATATGCTTATTCTGCTGTGCCAATTAACCAGCAGGTTGTGCTGTAACAGCATTCATATGTGCTCATACATATCTGCGTGCGTGCATGCACGCAAACACACACACACACACACACACACACACACACAGAAAGACAAAGCGAGAGAGAGAAAGAGAGAGAGAGAGAGAGAGAGAGAGAGAGAGAGAAAGAGAGAGAGAGATTTCACTTTAGCTCAGAGTAGCACATTTACTCACTATGGAGCACATCTGAAGCTTACATACTCAAGCAGAGGAAACAGAGCAGCAAAAGTGGAAACAGTGCTGTAAAGTGTTTTCCAGTGCCAGAGAGTGTGTGTACCCCAGTCAGTCTCACCCCTGGGCAGTCTCTCTCTCTCTCTCTCTCTCTCTCTCTCTCTTTGTCATACAGTATTCACTATTTCCAAGTGGTGCTGCCTTAATGTATATGTGTGTGGTGTACTGGTTAGCATGTCTGGCTCACAGCAAGGTCCTGGGTTCGAGTCCAGGGTTCAGGCATTTCTTTTTGGAGTTTGGAAATTCTCTCCGGGCTTGTATGGCTTTTTTCCCCACAGTCCAAAGACATGCACATTAGGCTAACTGGCTGTTACATATTGCTCTTACGTGTGTGTGTGTGTGTATTGGCCTTGCAATTGTCTGGCGAGCTGTTCAGGGTGTACCCTCCCTTTGCCCAGTGTCGGCTGAGATAAGCTCTCTCCGTGAGCCTAATAGGATTAAGCGGTTTCGTAAATCACTGAGTGTGTGTGTTGCTTTTATGGGAAATGCCATAGTAGTTAGTCTCCTAGACAAAAATAAATTGCACAACAAAAACAGATTGGGGGAAAATTGCACAACAATTAGGGGATGTTTTTTCCTCGTTGTTGAGTGAGTGGCTCTTGTTGTAGGCCTCTTCCACTCTCTTACCTTCAGTCTGTCTTTCCATTTATCTTGTTAATACAAGTGCACCTAATAATAAATTAATTAAGTAATTAATTAAGTCACTTTGTGCTTATTATCTGGATCGAAATCTCTCTATCTTCCTAATGAAATGTCTTTCTATTACTGAAGTACTTTCATCATGTTTTCACTTAAGCGTCAGGTGCATTTAGGAACAACTAATCCTAGTCGTGAGGCAGTGCTCCTACAGTACATTACTGGGACATCAGCCAGACGTGATCTGCTTCAGGCCAGTCCAAATCCCTCTGATATCCTTCATATTATTGGCACACCGGTGCATGCTGCACTTCATTTGCCCATTTCTTCTGTCACATATAAGCTCAGTAATTCCTGGACTTCACTGTCTGTCCATTTGTCTGTGTTACCTATTTTAATGCTAAAAGCTATTTCAAAAACTTATGTTTACACAGCTTTTTGGGATTTTAAACATGGCAGTTGCCAGTGCTACACCCATCCAATCACCATACACTTACCATACACATTAATCATGGGTCCTACTGTGTTGGGAGAGCACCTACAATGAAGTAGGAGCAAAAAACTCCCTAAACTGAAATCATTCTCAGTTCCTGCAGTGCGAATACACAAAAAAAGGGGATACTTCATATAAAAGTTCTATGCACTAGCTCCAAGTTTTTCAGGTTGCAAAGTCCCTAATGAGTCTGTTGACAGTAAACTGCTTCTGGGCACAGAATGGAATGGATGATGTGTAGTGTGATGTGATGATGTATATAAAATATCTCTCTCTTTTTCCTTTCTCTCTGTTTTATTTTCTTTTTCTTCACCTTCTGTCTTTGTCCCTTGCCTCCATAATTAGCTAGAGCTGTTGGTGAAAGCAGACCAGTCGCTTTGGCATGGTGTGTTTTAACATCAGCTGGGCACTTATTTTGCTGTGTACCCCAAAATCTCGAAGATTTGCTCAAAAAGATGAAAGTACTTAGAAGTCAATGTGATGCCAATGACTAACAACAAATGAAATGATCAAAAAACACCTACGATCTTCATGAGCTGCTGTAATATTTGGCTCCGTCTCTGTTTTGAACAAGCCCTGAGCAAAGTCCCAGTAGTGCAGAAGGAGGTGCAGAATTTTGGAGTGTGTAGATGAG
Source organism: Neosilurus mollespiculum (assembly GCA_030014195.1). NCBI lineage: Eukaryota > Metazoa > Chordata > Actinopteri > Siluriformes > Plotosidae > Neosilurus > Neosilurus mollespiculum. The sequence continues at coordinate 7,113,610 of JAQMYF010000007.1, forward strand.
GTGAAGCATAAAAGCCTAGCAAGAGTAGAGGAGAGGCAGGGTGACTGATCACCACAGGGCTGCTCTTGACACAGTTAAACATAATGCCGATGTTCAGTACCTGCCACTATTCAAAATCAAACACAAATTCTAGTTGGTTGTAAAGGTGCGCTCAGATGATACTGATCATGATCCCGTTTTAAGCCGATCATTTTTCTCCTTTTTTTTCTTTTTGTTTTGATATGTACCGATGTTTTCCAAATGTCACCCGATGCGATTCCTATGTTTCATCCGATGTTATTAAAATCTATACCAATGTCATGCCGATTTGTACTGATGTTGTTCCAATGTGTCTTTGACATTCTATTTAAAAAATGCTCCAATTTTTATTTTATTTTAAAATTTAAAATCCCCCGGACAACAAAAAATAAATTCTCTAAAGTTCTTTTACAGAAATTCTGCAATGCTCTCTGGTGCGCACTGACGTTCTCCAATTTCCTCTGATGTATTTTCGGCATTTGATCGTGGCAAATTGGGATCATGGAGACGTGCATTATATAGTCAATGCAAAAGTTTTTTGGGGTGTGAAAATATACAGTATCTGTCATGTTTCTATGCAGTTGAATTTGAATAAATGTCAATGCAGTTGCAGTCAGAGAAGATCATTTGATGGCTGATAACTTTAAAGCACTTCTTTGGTGCAGTGATAAGTGATTATCAGTATCAGATTAAATGTGACAAGTTTTGCCAAAATGAGTCACATGTTGATGAAGATGAATTTTGAGGTGACATTAACATAGAAATGTTTAAAGTATGAAATTTCAGAGACTTCCGGTATAACATGAATCTCTAGCCCATCTAGAAGTCAAGCAACCAGACTCTAAACATGACCCGTGTCTGGAACCTGCAAACCGAGAAATTTGCCTTTAAACTGTTGCTAGTGATTTGTGTTTTGACTCCTTGGATATGGGCATTTATATTCACACTAAATCCATGAAACTTGGCATACATGAAGCACAGTACATGGGCTACAACATACGAAAAATTCATTGAGTTCAGTTGAGTAGTTTTAATGTAACCAATCTGGGAACAAAGTCCAACTTTTTGAAAAAATTGACATCATGTGGTTACTGTCAATAAAAAAGTTTGTGGTTGAATACAACTAATACTCTATTCAAACCTCTTTAAACAATGCTTAGAACATGCTTCTAGAACATTAATCATAGAAGAAGGGAATGAAAATAAAAAAAATTAAATCATGCCACAAAGGTAAAACCTATAACCTAAAACCTATAAGTACTAATACTACTCTACTGGCATCACATTTTGTGCTTTTCAGCACAGCTAAGGGTAACAATTAAATTAAGTAAAAAGTGTATGAAATTTGTATGTCTTTCATAAATATAGCCATTGGACATCATAAGGCACGGCACAACAGGCCTAGGAAATGGACCTGATATAGAGAATTATCTATGACACAGATTTTTTTTAAGCATGTTTAAAACTTCATGACAAATGACACACCTACAACTGTCCTAGGAATTTGTCCAATTTTCTGTCATGGACTTGTTGTGTACCTGTATAACCTCCTATTACTATTAGGGTGGTGAAGAGGATGGAGCCTACACCTTGAACAGCTCGACAGACTCCCACAGGGCCAAGACACGCAACCATTCACAGATACCCTAACACCTATGGTCAATTTGGAACAGTCAATTAGCCTAATGCGCATGTCTTTGGACTGTAGGAGGAAACCGGTGTACCTGGAGAAAACCCGTGCAAGCACAGGGAGGACATGCAAACTCCACACAGAAACACCTGAGCTCAAGGATCAAACCCATGACCTTCTTGCTGTGAGGTGGATGTGCTATCCACTATGCCACATGCCACCCTCCATAGTGTACTGCGCATGTCCTGGAACAGCTAGCACCACTTCGAAAAGGGGAGCAAGTTGTTCTACTACAAATCGTTTTTTCCACAGGCAGTTTTGTTAAGGCAACTTGTTCCATAGCACATGCCTGTGTAAAAGCAGGTTTACTCCCCTTCTGGCTTTATTTCTGGACTCATGCTGCCACTTGTGAATGCAGCCTACTCTTGACGAAGATCAGCAATGGTTCTTTTGCATGCCTCTCACCACAGACAGTGAGAGACATGGCAGGCCTTTGATAACCCAGTTAGCTGCACTGGGGGGACAGCTGTGACATCCCATTGATAGTGGGGCTTGAACCCCCGACCTTGGGATCAGTAATCAAGCACCCTACCACCGGGTCACCACTGCCCCAGTTGATCATTATTCATTCTTAATTATTGTTGAGAGTAGGTGACAATCAAATTTAACCAGCCAGGAATAATTTATTGTAGTATTCTTAAAATATCAGTGAATCGTAACAAATTTATGAAAAACAAGGTAATTCCTTGGCTTCTTTTTTTTCCAGAAGCAAAACTATTTTCTTTTGTACTACTGGCATTCCTAATCATTCCCTTGGGGTTTATGTAACTGCATTGCTTAAATGAAGTATCTGTTTATATTTTGGATTTATTGCCTATTGGACCAGTCTAAAACGAGTAAGGAAAACAGTTATTAATTAATATACTGCAAGTGTTTAGCTATTAATCACATGGCTGGCATTGCAGAGCCAAGCATTTAACATGTGAAAATATTTTGATAAATGTGGCCTAGTGTAAAGTAATGGTAATCTCTGAAGCTCCTCTGGGGTGTGTAAATGAGACATGCCAATGTAAACCAACCTTTGCCACCTCCTTGTTTAGGCGTGCTTCCATTCAACTCCTCCGCCTCATCGAGAATTTAAAAATGGAGGTGGAGCTCTGGGCTTGTGACCCAACTCAGAAAGATACGCACTTGGGCATTAAGGCGTCACTTCACTTACACTCCCTTGACACTCTCCCATTTTGGAGAGCCTAATGGCACACTCTGAGCTCCAGCCATAACTAGCAAAGGTTATGAGGGCCGTTGAGCTGTTCCACATGTGTGGGGGAGCGTCAGATCAAATTAAGCCAGGCTGGACAAAGGCTCTTTTTTGAACACAGGTGTCTGGGGTGGGGGACGGGGGACGTTTAGAACTGATGTGCTAAAGGAGTCTCTTATGTAGGTCTGGAGTGGGTTGGTTTTTAAACCCCCCACCCCCACCCCCCTTCACTGCTGTTAACCCTCTAGAGGCTTTTGTACTGATAAAGCGATTACAGGGTGCAGCCCCTCGCCTGTTAGAAATGTAATGAGTATTTACCCTGGGCTTATGCTATGCCTTATACTTATTCTCAAATTGCTGTACTTTTCTGTTGAAATTACTATTATAAATTCTAATTTATTAAGATGACACAACTAAAGTGATGTTAAGGTATGACCACAGATATTTATATATATGTAGTACTGTATAAAAGTTTTAGGCACAGACAAAGAAATGCTGTAGAGAAAAGATGCCTTATATTTACATAATTAGTTTAAATGTTTCCACATAAAAATACAATATATAGATTTAGGCACTGCCTAAAAGCAGAAGTGCCTGATATCTCTCCTAATAAGTGTTTGTAGCTGCTTTTATGAGATTGAACAGCTGCAGATTGTGTACATGTTAGCATCAACTTCATCCCTGGAGGAAATGAATAAGTAAGTCTCCCCCTGCGTTTTCCGACTACGATCTGGAGCAAAAGAAGGAAAGGTTAACACTGGGTTTTCTTTTCAGTGCCTTTCACATGCTCATAGTGTTATCCGTTTAACAAGTTCAGGATTTGTGTTGCAGTTCATACATATTGTTTCATGTTTTGCTTGATGAATGTTTGTTGGTGCCTACCTGAGTTAGACTGTGTTTTTTATTCTGTGCAAGTGAACAGTGGTGAATGAACCTCTATTTTTTTTGTGTTTCAATGTCAGTTTTAATAATAAATCCATTTATCTTTTTTTTTAAACTAAAGCACATTAAGGTGGTGATCACACTAGGGGTGCGATAGAAAAGAGTCTGATGCGAATTGATTTGTTGCGTATTTGTAAATTTGCATCAAGATGTTTTGCGACTCCACATGCAAGTAAACATTTTGCGGCTTAAATATGTATATCATGCAAAAATCTTGAGAAGGTCATGCAAACATTTTTGCAGCTGTTTTTCGAGTAATTTGTGATTAAATTGAATTTAAATCAGTTGCGTTTTGTTCGCTTTTAGTTTGCGTGTTATTAGTGCAAACAAAATGCGAATATAATAAGAATATACGGAATATGGCAGATGCCAGCAAGTATCAAACTTTCCATATGGAAGTCTCTAACTTGTCGTGTTTCCTTGCAAACGAAAACGAATAATTTGCAAGCAAAACAACAAATTTGCAATCTTCTTGCAACATGTATGGACTGTTTGAGGAGAGTTTGAAACTTCTTGTCAGAGCCTCGTTCTGCGACATTTGCGGAAATTTCAAACATTAGAATTTTTTTTGCAATTACTTTACAAACCAAGGAATCAAAATGTGATGCCGCAAATGAAACACGAATTGCCATTCGCGTCAGTCACACCTCCAGGCAAAACAATGCCATGATGCTTTGCTTTAAAAAAATATACTAGTAATATGCAGTTTTTACAAGGTAACGAGCCACAAAATGTTTATAAGCAACATGCAGAAATAGCCACAGTTCTCCTGGAAATTTTGACTGTCACCATTGCTTCTACATTTACATGTAAATCCCAGCAGTCTTCTTTATTTTGTCTGTTAGTGTCTTGTATGTAGTGGCCTCTTGCATAATATGCTGCTTTCTTTAATAACATACAATCATTGTTTTCAATGTTTTCACTGTTTTACATTTAATTTTTTGTGCTGAAAAACTGATCTAAATTGTTTTTCTACTGACTTGCTAACATACAAGTCATAAAATAAAAATGTATAGCAAATTTTATAATAAAACCACAGGGCACCTAAGACTTTTGCACTGTACTGTATATGTAAGAATATGTCAACAATAAACCTTCTTTGTGGTCTACTTCTCAGCATCATCATCCTACCCCTGGTTCTTTATTTATTATAAAACCAGCTCATAATACTTGTCCATCCTAACAGCTCAGGCTTCCTAGCAACCCTGATTCAGCTGGGGTGGGGCCAGTTCATTTTTTATTTATTTATTTTTTGCTTGTGTAGCTGTACCCTCTGTCTGCATGGAACTAATTTTGTCTGGGTATTCAATTTAATTCTCCATGCTGTCCCTAAGCTCCTTGCAGCAACCCTCACCCCCTCTCCACCCCCCTCTTCCCAGCCATGTAAACTGCTTATCCACGGCCTTTAACACTGAAGGGATTGTGCTCTGAGTAATTTATCAAAAGTGCATAAAACATTCTTGTGAGATTTAGCCGTTTAGGCTAACAAGGAGCACTAATACACTAAGGTATTGTGGCAAAAGCAGCAGTAACTGATTCTGAACAAGCCAAAACATCAGGGACAGGCCTAAGCCAGCGTGAAATGAATTGAAATGGAGACGTCTGAAACTGTAAATAAGGTGCCAGTTGAGAGGCAGAATTTTGTTAACTGAATCAACAGATGGCACTCTACAATGCAAGTGTTGTACTGTTTATTTATTTAACTCATAGTCCAGGATGCTGCCTTCACTACTTTTATTTCTGAAAGACGCGGAAGACATTTGTGCTCATTTTTAATTGCAGTCTGAACTTCTGAACACTCTGGCAGCCTAGAAATCACCAGCAACTCCCTTATCAACGTCCATGGCATGTTAAATCTCCTCTGAATTCTACTGGAGTGCAACACTGACTCTTATCACCAGAGTGTCTGTCTCCAGGTGGTTCTGCTCTTTATGGTCCACTGCTTAAATCAGATTAGCCGCGAGTGACGTTGGGACCTTGAGCGCCGACCGGTCTCTTCATAACAGAGCCCGGCTCCAGAACTCGCCTCTTCATCTCTCCGACAGCATGGTCACCTGAAGAGTAGGCATTCTAAAAATCTAACGAATGCAGCACTGGGAGACATACGACGGAACCAATCCAATGTTTTAAATTGTTTTGTTCCAGGCCCCGTGACATCATCTTTCAGTAACTGAGCATGCAGTGGGTTACTAAGTTATGAAACCACATGGAAAAAGTTTAATATCTGGGAGAGTCAATATTTACAATTCTGAACTGTTTCTACATCACTGTGTAAATGTAAGCAAATTCCTGTTACTGACTGTGGTAACTCCACTGTAGATCTGTGTTGACTCCTGGTGGTGTAGTGGTTAGCAACAGCAAGAACGTCCTAGTTTCAAGTCCTTGGCTCAGTGTGGAGTTGGCATGTTCTCCTGTGCTTGTGTGGGTTTCCTCTGGGTACTCTCCGGTTTCCTCCTACAATCCATAGACATGCATATTAGGCTAATTGGTAGTTCCAAATCTCCTCCAGGTGCGAGTGTGATTGGTTGTGTGTGTTGGCACTGTGATGGTCTGGTGAGCTGTTCAGAGTGTACCTGGCCTTTGCCCATTAATGGCTGAGATAGTTTCCAGCCTCCCAGCAACCTAAGTAGGATTAAGCCGTTCTGCATATGAATGAGTGACAATGAGTGTGTTGACTCCAAATGGATTTGATCTAACATGGGGCATCAGGTTTTACGCAAACTTATGGAGTCAGCTTGAGGACATTCTATCAATAAAGCAAATCAGAGCGTACCAAAACTAGCCAAATCCTGAAAATCACATGAATATTTTCCGTCTTAACATAATGCTAGTAATATAATATTTTAATAATATTTTTTTCATAAATAATTTTGTAATAAATTAGAAACACATGTAAAATAGAAACCTATTCACTGATGCTGTAAGACTTTTGGACCCCACTGTAAATCTAAATTCTTTGAAAGAAGCAAATAGTCCTTATGGTTAGTGGTTGTATAGTTTGGTACCAAATCATGATTATAATCACTTGATGGCATTACTGCTTTCAAATCATTTTATTTAATTGTTTTACGTAATTGTTAGCTCTAAATTACCCTCATCCCAACTTTTTAATTGTTTTATGCTTGATTTGTGTCTTTGTCATGAAATTTCAACCAGAGTTAGTGCTTTGGACAAGGAAGCCTCCATTACATTTTTGGGATAATCCAGATCAAATTCATTTTATAAAGGATTCTTTCACATTGTAAGATAGGACGATATATGATTTTTGGTCCATATGGGTAATTGCTGGGAATGTCGGAGGTTTGTGCTCTCTGAGTGCTCTTGTTCGGAATGTGTTGCAGGCCTGAAATGGATATACAGTACCGTGTGACCTCCCCAAAAAACTAATAAAGGTAAATAAAAAAAAAGGTTAAAGATAATCAAATTATTATTTGCATACAAGAAACTTAGTGAGGCAGGAGGGGCAGTGCTAAGGTCTGTCGGTAGCCCAACCCCAACTTGAACACTTAGAGCTTGATGAACTCAATGTGTGGTTTCAGTAAGATGGAGCTACAGTGCACACGCAGCTCCAAGATCATTGGAAGTGCTGAGGGAAATGATTCCAGATCAGGTGATCTTGTCACGTAGTAATGTTGGGGGCCGGCCCGTTCCCCTGACCATGCACCTTGGGATTTTTATTTTGTGGGTCTACCTTAAATTACGAGTGTATATTCATCGACCCCAATCTCTTGAAGCCCTTGAGGCTGCTATTCATGGGGAGATAGCCACTGTTCCACCCAACATGACCCATCGAGCCATGGCGGCCTTCGGAAATCACCTTCAAGTGTGTCTAGACAGTGACGGCCATCATTTGGAGGATCATCTTTAAAACATCATGAATAAAAACTGTATTGAATAAAGTTTCATTTGTACAAATAATAATTTGGTTATCTTTATATATTTTTTTCCATTTACCTTTGAAATGTGGGAGGTTTTATTGGGTAACCCTGTATATTTTAACAAATGAAATGTAGTTGACCAGATAACACAGGAAATATCTTTTTGTTCCAAAGCCCCACAGTAAAAATAAAATGTAAAACCCCCCACTTTAATCTTATTGTCCATACCATATTTGCATTTTTCCATACTATTCTTGCATGCTCTCACTCTCTCTCTCCTTCTATCTATCTATCTATCTATCTATCTATCTATCTATCTATCTATCTATCTATACAGTATATTGAAAACATTTTAGGTACATGCAAAGAAGTGCTGTAGAGTAAAAATATCCTTTATTAACATATGTACTGTATTAATCCCCCTTGGGGAATTGGGGACAGAAAGGTCACTGGTTCGATTCTGGAACCAGCAAAAAAAAAAAGTGGAGGTGCGGGGAGTGAGCAGCACTATTCCTTCCTCCACCTTCATGTCTGAAGTGCCCTTGAGCAAGGCAACTAAACCTCAGCTGCTCCGAATGAGTGTGTGCTCAGTTTATGTATGTGTGTGTGTGTGTGTGTGTGTGTGTGTGTGTGTGCGCGTGTGTGCACACGCTCACTTTGGATGTGTTAAATGCTGAGCCAAATTTATAAAATTTGAGAGAGAGAGAAAATACTTTATTTTGATAAAGTATAGCAAAAAAAATAAAATAAAAAATGTATATTTGCTTTTTGCTTTAATGAGTGGCACCCTGGCATGGTGCTGAAGCCCTGAAGCACCAGCTGCTGTTTTGTGGGAATGTGTGATGAGCAGAGCAGAGAGTCTTTATTACAGCTCGATGCAGCTTTGATGTGAAGCGGAGGCCACAAAGCATCCACATATCTGTCAATAACCCAGCTGCACACAACTCTTCCTGCATCTTCACCTGTGTGTGTGTGTGTGTGTGTGTGTGTGTGTGTGTGTGTGTGTGTGGGTGGGTGTTAAACAGATGCATAAAAGACAGGGAAATGTAATTTGTCATCCAGTAAGCCTTGTGTTTGCATGCACTGCAAGAATATTTTTTTGCTGGTTGATTAAATAAATAGCTAACATTTTAGCTTCACCGCTACACCCGATGTTTATAATACTGATACCCCATTTCTACTTAATCCGCATGTAAGATCATTTATGATTTTTGCATAACTTCGAAAAAGCTTTGTAGGTCTTCTTTGAATTACCTCGCATATTTTTATGGCTAAAGTTGTTGTTGCTTGGTTGTTGTATCTAGCACAGCAGATCTGCATGTTTGGCAGACAGAACATTCTCGACTCAAAATCATTAAAAAAAAAGGACCTGGCACTTGGTCAGGTCATGAAAACTGAAACCTGTTTGTGCTTGCTGCTCCGAAGCGGTTCTGTATCGTACCCAGCTCCTTTTGTGCCTCTTCAACTCTGGCTCAACTTGACGCTCTTGGAACGAGAGCAGCTTTTTAAACGAAAAGAGGGGAGAGGGGCTCCAAAGCATTTTATACATACTAACAGAACAGTGTTTAATTATTTTGCCTCATCCGAATTTATTCTTTTGATATATAGAGTTTTACATAATTCATGCTTTTACATACTGTACTGTTATATCTTTAGGGCTTTTCTTTGCCAAGTCACTGCAAAGAAGAAAGTGCAGCTGTGGACATATAACAGGAGCTATCCGAACACCATTCCATCTTGTACTGATATATGATACAGATTTGCAATATATTACCAAAATGCAGTAGTAAAAGATATATTAACACTTTATGTCTTCTCCACACGAGGTGATTATAATGAGCTTGTTGAAAGACACGGGTGTTTGCTGGCATCTTCATGACAACGCTGTAACTCATTTTTAACATGGATCACATTTAATGCTTGACTGGAGTTGAGAAGTCAGTGGTCTAAAAGCAGCACAAAGAATTCACAGTGCACCCAAATGACTAGGGCATGTGTGTCTGTATTTAGCCATGCACAGACATAAAAAATAAAAAGAAGAGTGTAACCCCTCTGAAGCATCACACTCAAAGGGTTGCACACATGTCCTCTTTTTTAATTTAATATATATATTTTTTTAACTTTAAACAAGGCTTTAACTTTTTCTATTTTAGCTCTCTCTGTGGGCCAACGTGTTAACCAAATACTTAATGCACTGATTTTTGCCAAGCACAAAAAAGAAAAAAAGAACACTGAGATCTGTTTATGATTTGTGTCAAAAATAGGTCCCCAGTGCACATATACAGTACAGGGCAATGTGCAAACACACACACACACACACACACACACACACACACACACACACACACACACACACACACACATTCTCTCTCTCATTTATAATTTTGTTAATCTAAAATGTATTTTTTTTTCCCTGCAAAGTCATTGTTCTCACGCATGTGGTTGATCGTCTCATGTCTGCAGTTGGTGTGTGTACTGACGTATTCATGACCCAGATTTTTGGAAAGAGCAAAAAGAGACTAAAAGTGCAGAAAGATAGTGATGTGTGTGTGTGTGTATGTGTGTGTGTGTGTGTGTGTGTGTGTGTGAGTGTGTGCGCGCGCGTGTGTGTGTGTGTGTGTGTGTGTGTGTGTGTGTGTGTTCATGACATGCAGGATGTCATGTGGTCTGAACGCCCTGGGAAAATTCAGTTACTGTAAAATTGTCTGGCTCCAGCTAATTTAGAAATTAATTCAATTTGTGCTACAGTACAGATACCAATATTAATCTGCAGTTTTAAAAAAAAATACAAAATAAAAAATAACCTCTGCATGAAAGAGTGTGATCAAGAGAGTCCAAAAACTGTACAGAACAAATATTTTAATGTAGGACATGAATCAATTGATCGATTTGAAATTGAAATCACGATATCAACAATACAGGAAGAGAAATTGCAGAGTGCAAACCTGGGGCAAGCCGGAAAAAATAGAAAAGGTATACAGAACCCCTGCTGGTCCTGCTGTAATACAACATTTCCAAAAAATATCCCATAATATCTCATAATGTTAAAGAATCCTTTAAAAAAATCACTGGATCCAGAGTTTATTCTGGCTCATCTTCAAAATCTATAGGAGGGTACCTTATCCAAAGCCCCACCTCTGGTAACAAATACACAAACCAAACAAACAAACAAATAAACCAAGTAAAACATAAACTCCTTGGAAGAAATATGCAGCAAATCACAAACAGTACAATTTACAATTTACCTTATGTGTATCTATATACATTCACTCACTCTTACTCATTTGCCGAACTGCATAATCATTTAATATTCACATTTAGTATCGAACTGAAGCTTTAAAAATATTTCAAAATGAATTGTAATCGCAATACCTATCCGATAAATCACAATTCAATATTTTCCCCAAATTGTTCATCCCTAGTAAGAAAGATCCATTTAAAGCCATCTGTCTGCCCACACACACACACACACACACACACACACACACACACACATTCCATGAGGCAGGCTTTAATAAGTAGCTGGTGGTCCAGTTTAGCATGAAGGTCATGAAGGTCACGGCTGTGTGGCTGTGTGTATATGACTACCATGTCAGTCACACAACACAGCTGGGCACTTGCCTACAGGACAGCCTCAATACAAGCGCTGTTACTCATCTCAAAGCTTCGCCTCCTCAAAGCCGAAAAAAGGCATTCACACCTGCCGCTCTGCACCCGCCCGCACACACACACACACACACACACACACACACACGAACACACACTTCAATCCCTTTTTGATGAGACGGTGTGGTTTGATCTCTGTTTGCTGACATTCAAGTTCAAGCTCTCACACCCCCAACTCTCTCTCTCTCTCTCTCTCTCTCTCTCTCGCTCTCTCTCACACACACAGACACACACACACACACACACTTACTTTATTCCTCTCGACACATCCCCCTAAGACAATCTGCAAATCCTAACTAAGTGGAATTTGTGTTGTAAATGTAATTTTTGATTGAATTCTGATTCTATCCACAGTTAAAAACTTAAAGTCTCTTCCTATTTATTCGGATCAAGCTTAAATTCAGTCAGCCAGTCATCCCTCTTGCTGAGTTTTAACTGTGACACCACAGCAAAGTGCTTCTTTATTATTTTAGCTGGGAGTCATTTTCGATGAAATGTTGATCAGGTTTTCACATTTACAATTCATGAATTCATAACAGCTACGTGTACCTAAGAGGCTTTTAATCATGTGCATATTCAACTCTGAACTGTTTAGTTACAGATGAAAAAACAGGCAAAGTGCCCGTGTTATTAAGTAAAAGAGCACTTTTATCAGTAAAAGCTGGGTGATAGTGGTGAAGGCTTGTGGCAGGCCCACATTGTGAAATATTAGGTTTGGATGACATCCAGATATGTTCTGAGTCTCCTGCCAGATAAGAGCTCGTACAAGCATGGAGTGTTGGATTGCTTCTTCTTCTTCTTCTTCTTCTTTTTTATTACCACAGGTCACAAAACCTGTAAGTGAGCAAAGTAAAGAACAACATGAACTCAAATGGTTCTTTTTAAGAACGTAAACATTCTTTTTCATCATCATTAGCTGTTGGATTTATAGTATACCCACCTTTTGCATTATGACTACCATCACTTTTCCTGAGTAGTTTATCACCCTTAGACACATTTCCATTAACATGTTTAATCCACAATTTATAATTGAGTACTAAAAAAATGAGTAATGAATTTAAACACACACACACACACACACACACACACACACACACAAAGGGTTTTACACTTGCATGATAGTGGCATGGTGGTGTAGTGCTGGGTTCGAGTCCCATGCTTGGTGAGGAGTTTGCATGTTCTCCCCGTGCTTGTGTGGGTTTCCTCCAGGTACTTCGGTTACCTCCCACGGTCCAAAGACATGCCCATTAAACTAATTAACTGGTCCAAATTGCCCCTAGATGTGAGTGCAAATGTTTGTGTCTGTGTTGCCCTGTGGTGGTAAGTTATTCTAGGTGTACCCCGCTTTCACGGGGATGGGCTCCAGCCTCCCTTTGACCCTAATAAACAATAAAGCGGTTCAGAAATTGACATACCACTTGCATGAAATGGTTTTTCCAGATGATTCAGTAAAGATTTCACAAGAATTCACATAACTGAAATGGAAAGAGATTTCCACATTTAAGTCACATAACATAAAGAACAAATATAAATGCTACTTTTCTGGAAAAGGAGTGCTATTTCAAGAGGAGACTCCATCGTGAGAGGAGAAAACCAAGCTTTAATCACACATCACTTAACTCAAAATTGTATTTTTGAAAGAATATACTGCTACTATTTTGCACAAAGCCTTAATGGAAACCCAGCTCCTCTAATTGTAATATTCACCAATCATTCTGCATAACAAACTCCAGCAGAAAAAAATTGAGAACGTTATACAAATTGTATATAAACATGTGTGTTTCAGGAACATGAACACATTAGTTTTATTCCATGAACTACTGGCAGCATTTATTCATTCATTCATTTGTCAAACCGCTTTACCCTATTAGGGTCACAGGGAGGATGGAGCCTCTGAGCAAAGGCAGGGTACACCCAGAACAGCTCGCCAGTCCATCACAGGGCCAACACACACACACACACACACACACACACACACACACACACTTTTACAGTCATGCCCAAAGGCCACTTGGAAAAGCCAACTAGTCTAATTCACATGTCTTTGGACTCTGGGATAAAACAGGAATACCCAGAGAAAACCCACGCAAGCCCTGGGAGTACATGCAGACTCCACACATAAACACACTCGCTGAGCCCGGGACTCGAACCCAGGAGCCTCTTGCTGTGAGGAAGATGTGCTAGCCTCTAGGCCACTTTGAACTTCAGATGAGTTCAAAAGTTTGGTGGAATAACCCTGACATTATAATCACATCTTTCATCTGTCCCGGCATGCTCTTCACCAGTCTTTTATGTTGCTCTTGGGTGACTTTATGCAACTCCTGTTACAAAAATTCACTCAACTCGGCTTTGTTTGATGGCTTGTGACCATCCATCTTCTTCTTGATCACATTCCAAGGACTCTCTACTGATCAGGATGATCGTCAACTTCTTCAAATGTCACTCAACAACCATAGAACGACATAATCTGACCTTCAAAATGAATGACAAATGCCAGCTGGGGTTAAGTGCAAGGCAAACACAGTTCGAACCAATCTCCTCCAGTCAGAAAGCCATGCAATCCCAGTGAAAACCTTTGGAATGTGATCAAGAGGGAGCCGGATGGTCACAAACTACCAAACAAAGCCAAGCTGAGTGAATTTTTGCACCAGGAAGGGCATAAAGTCACCCAAGAGCAATGTGAAAGACTAGTGGAGAACATAACAAGATGTATGAAAGCTGTGATTAAAATCGGGGTTATTCCACCAACTATTGATTTCTAAAGTGATCTGAAGTTCAAACATTAGCATTGTGTTGTTTAAAATGGAACACAAACTTCATTTCTATGCATCATTCACTCACTCATTTGCTGAATTGCTTAATCCTATTGGGGTCACATGGAGGTTAGAACCTATCTCAGCCAATACTGGGCGAAGACAAGGTACACCCTGAACAGCTCGCCATACCATCTCAGGGTCAACACACACACACAACCACTCACACTCACACCTATGGGCAATCTGGAACAGTCAGCTAGCCTAATGCACAGGTCTTCAGAGTGGGAGGAAACTGGAGTACCTGGAGGAAACCTACACAAGCACGGGGAGAACTCTCTTCTTCAAATCAGACCTTTTCAACATCTTTTCTTCTCATGTTTGGAGTGATTTTGACTTGATTGGACCAGAAGGGATTAGAGAAACATTCTTGAACTTATTGTATGTAGCTGGAGAAGATTGTGCTTTTACACTCATTGTCCTTTTACAATTACTTTCACCATCTTAATTTCAAATGCAGCAATTTCCATTTCAGTGAAACTTTGATCTGTTTTCCTTTGATTTTTATTTATTTATTTATTTATTTATCATCGGGAAGATATTGTAGACTTCAGGCAGTAACTGAAGAATGTGAACTATGCCGAGCCGGTATGCTGTATGACTCTATGGTTTCTTGTGTTTTGAACTTTGAATATATGCAGAAAGAAAATTATACATAGTGATCCTCCCCCTGTTCTTTTTTTCCCCTCTGTGTTGAATATTTCTTCACATTGATGTGCTTTACTCAGAACAAGAGTCAGAAGTTCTCTGGGCCTCTGCATGCCCCATAGAGAAAAAGTGTTTGTTTGTTTCTCTGTGTGTGTGTGTGTGTGTGTGTGTGTGTGTGTGTGTGTGTGTGTGCAAAGCTGGCTTTGGCATCATATGCGACACGTATCAAAGGCATTTATATTCTTATGCCAATAGAACAGAATGACTTCATTACATGAAATTATGGCTACATTTATTCAGTCCTGGTGTGAAGAAACACTGTATCTTTAAGCTTCAAGCTTCAAATACAATAATTCAGACACCAGTGGTGGTCACAAATATACCTTTTTAAGTTATCTTCTTTGCTGGGACAATATCATGTTTTGTATATGAAGATAATTAAAACAGGAAGTCTGGCAAGCAATATATTTAAATTTTTTCTAGAATTGACTGTCTTGCAAATTGCTGGTCACTAATTACATGTCTTCTGTGTTTTTAGTTGCAATGCTAACGATTGTATACAATAGTTTAGGGCCTCCACATGCAGAAACAGGAGTGTAAATGTTCCCATCGCACACTGGAGGGTTTGTTTACTCACTGCTTTTGGGAACACCACCATACACCCCCCTGCCACCACCAACACCACCCTTTCTCTTTCTCCTTCTTTCTCTCATTTGAATTTCAATAGTCTAAAGTTGGGCTGGTGCAACAAGTGTGATAAAATGCCTGTCATTGACTTAAACAGGGAGCGTGGGACGGCAAATATAGAAGCCATTTAGCAGGATATTCGTACTTGTTTCTTTACTCAAGTACTTTAGATAAAATGTATTTTGGTACAAAAAAGTAACAAAAGTCTGAAAAAAATAATGACGATTATGATGAGATGACAATGATGATGCTAAAGATGATGATGCTTTATTTTCTAAAATGGTCCCATGACACACATCGTGAGGTGGAAGCTATAGACGATTAGCTGGTGAAAGAGCATATAGCCCACATAATGCCTGTATACTGCCTGTTTTCTGTCGAAGCCCTGCTGTGTCAGCGTGGTTTAACGGTCTGTGTTTGTCAGAGTTGAATGGTTGAGAGTTAAACAAATGGAGAGGCTCCTCACCACCTTCACGCCACTTTGTGTCCTCATGCAAACAAAGACGACCAGGGTGCACCAACACAAACAGCACACACAAAAGGGCTCTGCACAGGAAGAGAGCACTGACTGGTGGGCAAATTACTCAGGCCGTCTACCTACTCATTTATGGGATCTGGTCATGTTGGCTTTAGCTCTGGTTTTCTGACCAGCCTTGTGTTTTATTGTTTAACTGCTTGTATAATAAAAATGGTTACAAAGACAACAAAAGTAATTACTTACTGGAGTCTTTTTAAACAGTGGATATAAAAATTCTATGCACCATGTTAAAGTGCCAGATTTTTGTGATTTAAAAATAAGAACAGGATAATTTCAGAATCTTTAATGTAAAATAGAATCTGTATCATTCAACTGAACATGAAACTGAAATATTTTGTGGGGAAAACCCAATAACCCAGGTACATAAGTATGCACAACCTTAAAATTATATTTTCTTGTTGCACCGTTTGACTTTATGACAGAATTCAGTGTTTTTAGATAAAAGTTTAGCACCCCGACTAACAAAGGGTCATTGCAAGAACCTTATTTCAACATTCTTTTCTCAACATTATACACTGAGAAGGATTTTTGTCCTACATCGTAGCGGAGACACCGTGGCGTAGTGGTTAGTACGTCCATCTCACAGCAAGAAGGTCCTGGTCCGAGTCCTGGGCTCAATGATTGCTCTTCTTGTGACTTTTATCTCAAGAGTGCCTTTATGTAAAATCAGGAGCTCCATCTGTCTCTTTACTTTCTGTTGAGACAAGGAATCGTCTAGACGGCAAATCGCCTAGATAAACTGCCATCGTCTTGATAGGAGCCGATTATCTAGACACAATCCTTGGCTTTTTCAGGGGATCTGGGTTGACTCGCACTATGCTTATGTGGAAGTAGAGAAATTCCCGGCGTTCCACAATGATTTGAGTGTGTAAATAGACATTTTTCCAGCGTGTTACCACAAACAAGTTAGTTTTGTTCACTGGTTGCAGCATAGCATGTAGAAAGGCATCATATAGTACAGTTCAACTAGTTCAGTTTATTCACCATAACATTATCTTAGAGAATGAAATGAAGCCACTGAAAGTGCATCAGGGTCAGTTTTTACATGCAAGGTAGCTGCACGAAGCTCAGTCCTTCAAAGCAGTCTTGTACTGTCACTCCTGCATTTGGTTCTTGCCGATTGCCAGCTTGCTTGTATTGATCTGGAAATGTGTTGACTCATCAGTTTGTTGGCCTGTGTCCAATCCGTGGCCATCTCTGCAACCTCTGGCAAATGCAGCCCGAGTTTAGGGCTGAAATATGCTTTGTGTACATCAATATTCATAAAAGCCTTTAAACCACAAGCCACAAATTGGCCTCAAAGAGTGAGTGAATCATTTCCATCCAGTGTGTATCAGGTGCTTTTCATTGTATGCACTCAACATCTGTCACCAAACATGCTGATGGTGGGCACGATTTTAAAAAAAGAAAATGCATTTGACCTCATCTGACTCTTATATGCTGTAAGTTGTAGTCCTTATGATTCTTGGTGAAATTCATTCATTCTTACATTCTATCAGTGAACCGCTTAATCCTACTACGGACACAGGGAGGCTGGAGCCCAATCCAGCCAACTCCAGGTCACTCTGAACAGCTTTCCAGTATATCCAACTAGCTTAATATGTATGTCTTTGGACTGTGGGAGGAAACCACAGCACTTGGAGGAAACCCATGCAAGCATGGGGAGAACATGCAAACTCCACACAAAAAACACCCTCGCAGGGAACGGGACTCAAACCCGGGATCTTCTTGATGCAAGGCGGATGCACTAACCACTATGCCACCATGCCGTTTTGCTCACACAGCAGTATTCACAAAAGCCTATAAACCGCAAGCCACAAAATAGCCTTGAAGTATCAGTGAATAATTTCCATCCAGTGTGTATCAGGTGCTTTCCTTTGTATGCAGTCCACATCTGTCACCAAACATGCTAATGGTGTGCATGATTTTATTTTTTTTTAAAAGTGCATTCGGCTTCATCTGACCGTGTCATATGTTGTACATTGTAGTCCTAATGATGCTTGGTGAAATTAAAGTTGCTGCAGTTTTGGAGATTTTCTCAGGAAGGGCTTCTTTCATGCAATTTCTTCAATCTGTTTATTGTCATGACAGTTAGGGTATGTTTGCAATTTGGGTTTGAAATTTGACAACCCTTTTGTGTGGAGTTTGCATGTTTTCCCTGTGCTTGCATGGTTTTCTGCTGGGTTCTCTGGTTTCGTCCCACAGTCCAGGTAAATCGTCTGTTCTCAATTGCCCCTGGGTGTGAGCGTGTGTTGCCTTGCGATGGTCTGGTGAGCTATTCAGGGAGTACCCCACCTTTGTAGGCTGAGATGTGCTCCAGCCTCCTCGCAACCCTAATAGGATTAAGCAGTTTGTCAAATGAGCGAGTGAGAAAGAATTGGACAACCATAACTATGCAATTCTAAAACTATGGTGATCTTATCTTATCTTGTTTACTGTGGAGAATTTGCTCTCAGTGTGGATCCTAGCAAATTTCAGTATTTTTTTTTTTAATCTCCCAGTGTATTGTTTCTGTGTTTTCTAATTTGTGCTAATCAATAAACATCTATTTCTTATATTGGAAGGTCTACAGTGTTTTCATGGTAATGGAAATTTTTACATGTGTATACTGTCATATTTATACAGCAGGAAACAGGATATTGCCAAAAGCAACAACAGTTTCTGTGTACTGACACTTCTTGAAAAATAAAACGTTTTAATCCATATGATGAATATCAGTGGTCCTCAACCAAGCTCACAACCACATCTACACAATCTGAATAAGATCAATATGTTATAAATAATTGCAGCTCTTTTTAAAACATGTGGTGCTTAACCCACTTCAAGGGGAACGTTTATGCTTTTCATGATATACGATTAGACATGGATTCTTTAGGCTACAGAGAATACAGAGGCTTTTAAAAATACCCTCATTACCGTGATATTACCACGTGACATGATTGTGTTTGCAGAGATGTGGAGAAGTTTTATTATCCTAATCTTTTTTCAAATAGTGTAGTGGTAAATGTGGGCTTGGTTAAATATATTACAGTAGTGCAGAATGTGGCAGACATGGCATTCAAGCAAACGTTGAATATGTTGATATGCCTTGTTCAAAAAGAGCTACATATAAGTAGACATGTGAAGGTTTATGCAGCTAGTCTTTAGCCAGTGTACATTAGGCCTGAGACCACCTTAAGCCTTGATTACAGAGCGTAATCGCCATTGTAATCATATTGCTGCTTCAGTTGGTCAGGTCAAGGCTCTGCAACATTACATGGTAATGAATTGGAACCAGCTGATGATCTGAATGTAATGAATGACCAGGTTATCCCATCAATGGACCTTTTTCTTCCCTGCTGTCACAAATTTGGAGCTCAGACAAAGAAAGAGTGGTTCAGAGAGCATTCATTCATTCATTTTCTGAATCACTTAATCCTATTAGGGTTGTTATTAGGCTGGAGCCTATCTCTGCCAACTCTGGACAACAATGGGGTACACCCTAAACAGCTCTGTAGTCAACTGCAGGGCTAACACACATACAATCATTCATATTTACACCTACAGGCGATTTGGAGCAACCAATTAGCCTAATGTGCATGTAGGAAACATGGAGGAAATCCATGCAAGCACAGGAAGAACATGCAAACTCCATAGAGAAATGTTCTTGCCAAGCCCGAACTTCTTTCTGTATAGCAGATGTGCTAACTAATGCGCCACCATGATGCCCAGTTCATGGAGCATGAGGAATCATTTTCACACATGAATTGGCAGCACAGAATCCGGACCTTAACCCTGTTGAAAATCTTTGAGTTGTGCTGGAGAAGACTTTATGGAGTGGTTTGGTTTTCCCACCTCTGGATGGAAATAAATGTTGTGATGTTGCTTAAGTTTGTCAAAACAATACCACAACAATTACCAGCAGTTATCAAGGCTAAAGGCACTCCAAGAAAATATTAGAGTTACTAGTTATAGTTAGTTTTATTTACCTATAGTTTTATATATCTTAGAAGTTATGTTGATGAGATATAGAGAGAGCTACGAAAGTTGGTGGGTTCAAATTCCAGACAGCCTCTGATAGGCTTGAAATACACGAACCCACACTGGTTCAATTTAGGTTGCTTTGTACAAAAGCATGTGCCAAATATAATTGTATTTAAGCGTATCAAGGCCATATGATCATAGATCCATAGAAAACCAGGTGTACAATAGCTCTTTCCCATGGCCCCGTCACTCAGTCCTTGCCCCATATGGTGCCAGTTTGTGCTGGCATTGTTTCACCACCACATCTGTGAAGCACAGCTTGGCCACCATCTTGCCGGCGCTGCCTCCATTTATAAAAGGTTAAAAGTGTAGAGCGCATTGTGTCTGTGCATGAACATACAGTAGTTGTGTGACACGGACAGACTCCTGAGCTGAACTAAGTGCTATATCCTTTACCACAGACCTCATTGTTGGCTTGGTTGAGTGGGGGAGAGAGGAGGGTTAACTCTTTGTGATCATAGCCCCCCACAACCACCACCACCCCACCCCAAGTGAAAGAATGAATGAACGAATGAATGGGACAGGAGGGATGTAACACTAGCTTTTGCCTCCTTCCTCCTTCTACTTCCATCCTTTCGTTTCTGTGTGTCTGTTGGGTCGGAGAGCCAAAGACAGATATCATCAATTACCACCTCTAGTCCTGCTCTCCATATGGCCAGTGGCTGTATAGAGAAATCTCTGTTCATCCCCCCACTGGTCGTATGTTTTCAGACCTCCATTAAACTCGCTGGTGGTTGGTTGCCTTGTAAGGCTAGGCACAGTGGGTAAGGTTACAGGGTTTTCAAGGCCAGGATTGAATTGCATGCCTAGAGAAAGGGGGATGGGGTAAACGTATCTGAATTTTTGGCTTTTGAATGTCAGGAGATGAAAATGTGCCTAGCCACATGCATCCCTACCATAGACAGTCCATTTCAGACTTAAAGGATTGTCCATTTGTTAGAAATGCCTACCTAACACATAAGGACTAAATATGTTCTAAACACCACAGCACATTAACAAACTCCCCTCTGATCTAGCAACAGCATGTTTATTGCTCTCTTGGTGAACTAGTTCGTCATCCCACTTGTACATGCATATGGAAACAGAAGGTTTGCTGAACACTAAAGTTGCAGGGTGTTAACGAGTGCTGAGACAAACAAAGGAGTTCCGTTCACACCTGCACACCAGCCTACTGAAAAATACAGGGATTAATCAGAGGTATTTAGGCTGGTGTGTGAACCAGACACTGTAGCTTTGGAGTGATTTGCTTGAGATCACACGACTCTATCAACAAGAGCAGCACAGAAATACAGCAACCACACTACAGATTTATCGGCGCTAAATGGTTCCAGGCGATTGCAGTGTTCAAATGATCTCACTCACATATATGAAAGACTTGGCAAGCTTACACTGATTTCATGTATCATAATTGACCAAAAAAAAGTTGTAACATGCTGGACTTTGAAGCAGTCTGGACAGGTTGGGTAACTTGGAGAGTGGAATGGAAACTTTAATTTTAAAATTCTTTTTGATATACAAAATGTGCATTTAATTGTCAGAAAATATTAAAATAACTAATTGGTAGTACAAAACAGGTGATCGGGGTCAAAGTGTTTGTTGCCAAGGCTATTTGGGTTGGTAGGATTCATGATTGAGGTCTGGTGTATGTGATTGGTTAATGGGGCACAACTACAGCTTGTTGCTTTAGAATAATCTCATCCTTCCTCTTTATAATCAGAATAAACCCACTGATATCTGTAACTGTGTGTGTGCATTCATGCATGTCTGAGGAGTGTGTGCATTCATATGTGTAAGGAGGCGGTCGTTACATGCAATAGGACCCATTTTCTAAATATGCAGATATAAAAGTTAGGGGTTTTACAAGGTCATAGCTGGTGGTAGATCCCGAGCTGTAGTGTGTTCCCATGTAGGAGTAAATGCACGGTAGTACACTCACACTCCCATGTCATGTTTAGGGATGAGAGAATGTAATATTCAGATTATACTGAACTTTACTGGCTATAAACTTTAAAGAAGAGGAATTACATTAATAAGGGGCAGTGGTGACTCGGTGGTTAAGGTGCTGGCTTACTGATCTGAAGGTCAGGGGTTCAAACTCCACTATCACCGAGTTGTCACTGCTGCCACATGAATGAATGAATTATATTAACCTTACACATTTATTCATTCATTCATTATCTGTACTGTTTATCCTGTTAGGGCCGAAGCGAAGCTGGAGCCAATCACAGCTGACTTTAGCTGCTTTTGCATGGGCATCGGAAACAAGTGCCCAGTTGCAAGCTGCACCCACTTTCTGACGTGTTTTTATTATCAATCCTAAATTGGTGGAGAGCCAAAAGGGATAACGTGCAAACACACCACTGCAGAAGAACCGCCCATCTGCCATAAAAGCCCACAAAATAACCTCATAACGCAGATGGACACACTGAATATGTGTAAACCCTCTGACTTGACATTGATTGTGTTCAGCCAGCAAGTTGTACCTGGGACAAGATGTTCTGGAACAACTTGCGACACCTTGTCAAGTGGTTCCAGCACAGATGAAGGTGAGAGGTACAGGACACCCTAAAGAGGACACCAGTCCATTACAGGGCTAACACACACTATTAGCAATTTACACTCACGTTCACACCTATTCAAATTCAAATTCAAATTCAAATTTATTTGTCACATACAAATTATACACAGTACAATATGCAGTGAAATGCTT
>JAQMYF010000007.1:7218131-7228523 GCA_030014195.1 Neosilurus mollespiculum
TGTGTGTGTGTGTGTGTGTGTGTGTGTGTGTGTGTGTGCGTGCGTGCGTGCGTGCGTGCGTGCGTGCGTGTGTGTGTCTATATGTGTACATATAGGTATATGTATATATGTGCATGTAGGTATATGCACATATATAGCTTAGTGTAGCTACCTTAGTTGTCTTTTGTGTACTTTTTATAATTTCTGCTAAACAGAGAGCTGCTAAACTGATTTTCATTGTTCATGCAACAGTTAAATAAAGTATAAAGATCTCTTTATCTCCTTATCTATTATGTTTTTCACATAAAACTTCAAATAAGTGTAAAAACCCTCCCTTACAGAGTGCAGTTTACTTTTATTTGAAGAGGCCATCCCAAGTTCATTCGTCTTGCTATGGTTTATCAATGGAATCTGTATGTTTGAAAAGCCTCCAGCTATTAATGCAGTTCAGTTCATGCTGCAAAGTTTTTTTTAATGTATGAGCAGAAATTGTGGATTCCAAATGACTGAAATTTTTCATCAAAACCTCACTGATTAGATCATCCTTTAAATCTCTCACCCTGTGCCATTATATGTGTCAATACCTAATCCATTAAAGTCCCAAGTCAGCCCTTCCTCTGGATGGGAAGCTCATTTGGGTTCAGCAAGAATGAATGGAATTCTGGCTCTCCAGCAATTCTCCAGATTCAGTCATCTATTTTGGCGAAGGCTCTTTCACAGCTGCCACTACGTTGCACCGTACAGCGCTTGGGTGATATCTGATGACAGCATTGTGTCATTTTCTTGGAAAAGCAAATCCAGCACTTTTAAACTTAGAAGTTTTTTTTGTTCATCCGAGTTTTTACTGTATAAAATATAAAGGTGAGAAGGAACAAATTTATGAATAGAAATGGTACAAAAATAGTTTGATCATCAGAAGTACAATTCAAAGTAGAAAGGTTTTGTTTTAGTTGCTGCAGTGGGCAAATTGTAATCTATTCTTGAGGGGCAATTATCATAGGTCTAAATTGACAGAATTTACAGGCATTTTCTTTGGGGCTTTGGTTAAGTCAGCTTGTCCCTAAAGCAGATAATGCCATGCAGGTATACATAGTTGAAGGAGAATGAGCTGTTAACACAATGCTGGCAGTGTGTGTGCTTTGTGCAGACTCTCAGTGGGCCTTTCAGAGACAAGCATAAATGCAGCATTATTACACTGCAGTGGAAACATTAATGCAGCCTGTAAATTAGATACTTATAACGCACCACAGTGAAAGGTAATTGTAGAACATAATGGGGTAATAGCTGTTTCCTTTACACTGGGCCAAATGACCGAGTACAGCTACCTCTGCTGTTAACCGGTACACGCCTGAGCTATTGTTGGTCATGAGACCAAATCCAAAGTGAAGCAGATACTTTTGTAGTGTATTTATTTAAAAAGAAATACATTTACAGCATTTGGCAGACATCCTTATGCTGAGTGACATTTATCATTTTTATACATCTGAGCAATTGCGAGTTAAGGGCCTTGCTCAAGGGCCTAACAGTGGCACCTTGTTGGTACTGGGGCATGAATCCATGATCACTGGATCACTAATCCTTAACCACTGAGCCACCACTGCCAATAGATATAACATACCAGAGGAGAACTATAAATTAATGGGAATAGGGATTTTATTTAAAATTCTCTTCACTCAGATGGAGTCAGCTGTGATTGGCTCCAACCTCACCCCTGACCCTGATTGATAAGTGGTACAGATCATAGATGGATGGATTGATGAATGAATGAATAGAGGGATGGATGGAGAGTTGATTGGTTGTTTGGATGGACTGAGGAATGGATGGTTGGATGAGTGGTTGAAGGGGTGGTTGGTTGGATGGATTGATGGATGGATGGATAAATGGAGGGATGGATGATTAGATGAGTGGTTGGAGGGATGGTTGGATGATTAATGGATGGGTGGATGGATAGAGAGATGGTTGGTTGGATGTATTGATGGATGAATGGTTGGATGGATCGAGGGATGGATGGTTGGATGAGTGGTTGAAGGGATGGTTGGTTGGATAGATGGATGGTTGGATGGATTAATTTCTGCAGATAAACATGATATTTCTTCTGAGTCAGTAATGTTTATCTTTTCCCATTAGAACGACTGTATCCCCAGCTGATGCTCTCTATGCATACGTGTTCCCCTGTTTAAGGTGATCTACTTCAGGTGTTCAAGCTTTCTGTTCTCTACTGGGTGTCAGTTAGAGGGTTTTTATGTGTGTATTACCTTCAACCCTTGCTTTTCTATGTAGCACTTTTAACTATTACAAAAAAACCTCTGGTTGATTTGTTCAATTGCAGAAGTCATAAAAGCAAGCAAAAGGAGCTGTGAATTTTCTAGAATGTTTGTGGTTGTTACTTTGTATGTTCTGTGGTTGTGATCACTGCTGAACACAGTTCCCATAGTCACTCTCCAAACCCAACACACACACACAATTGTTTGCTGGCTTGTCTAATTATCTTCTTTGCGTAATCAGCTTAATGAATGTGCAGTATGTTCTGCACAGCTTCTCTGGGTTTGCCGAGATCTGTCTGCACTGTTGTTTTTCAGTAGCATTCCTCGCGCAATTTGTGGAAGACAAGAGACAAAGAGCAGCCTGTTAGGAGACCACTGTGTCTGCACAGTATGGGCACTCATGTGTTAAGAGGGTCTGTGAGAATGATTGATGCAGTTACACATGCACACAGACTCAAATGTATTGTGCGTGTGGTATAGGGCGTGTGCATGCACGTCCATCCATACACGTGTGTCCGAGCGGAGGAGAAAGTCGGCTCGGCTGATATCGCGTCTAAACACGGGCCATTATCCTCTCAGACACAGCCGCACTGGACCCTTATCTCCACACCTGAGTGACTAAGGTGATGACAGCTCCAGCAGCTGACAGCACGACTTGGCCACATCGCATCAGATAAGCACTATAGACGATCCTGAGGCAGCCAGGAGAGAAAGGTAAAAGTTGAGCTGGAAACTAAATGCCCCTTGGAAGCACAATGCTATCTGCATCCCTGCTGTGGACACTGAGCCTGGGGCCTCTGTGTTTCTCTCTGGCTTTATCTGTAACCCATCATGCATCAGGGCACTTAGCTGTCACTGGCCCCCACTTAAGTAGCACCATATTATGTTACAGCAACATGCCAGTCAGGTGGCCTCTCTTATTTTACTGCGAGGCATGTGTGTTTCCCCTCTAGAGTTTTTTTCTGTCTTCCTTTCTTTCTTTTCACATGCTTTTTTAATTATGCATTTGTAGACAAATGAGCATTACTGGCACATTAAGATGGAAGAATAATGCCAGTAGACGAGGGCAGATTAAGTGAACATTGAGGAAAAAGAAAAATATGTAGTTGACTTCAGGCTCTGTTTGTGTAGGAAAACTACTGAGTGCAAGAGAAAAGCCTGTGTGTGTGCATGTGTGTGAGTATGTGTGTGTGTGCGTGTATGTGTATGTGTAGTGCCTGACTGAAGCATTTCCTTGCACTGTTGGCACTGATTCCTGCAGTCTGACATTCTTACAGCACACAAAGCACCAGGTGCTTTTACACACACACACACACACACACACACACACACACACACACACACACACTTGTCATACTATCTTTGTCCAGCCCTTTCACTGTCCATATACCTAAACCTAACCTTAACCTTTACCTCAGTAACCAAAACGGAACTCTCGGCAGAAATAATTCCTTGGGTAGTGGTGGTACCACATTGGAGCAGGCACTTCTTTTATATCTGGGGCAGGGGCATTCAAGACTCCTGAGCTATTCCCGGTGTTTATCACAGAGGGTTTTCCAGAAGCCACCATATTTCTTCTTGGGATCACAGTTGTTTATAAATTAATAAATGAATTTAGTATTAAGTATTAGCTGATTGCTTTTTCATCTTGAAATGTTTTTTATAATGCCAAACGTTTACATTTAGGAGTGTTTTATTAGTGATGCACTACTTACTGGTTTGATTGGATACAAAAACCAGTTTACCCTGCCACATTTTTATGAAAACTCAAAATACTCTTCTACCAAAATGGCGGTTAGTACACCTAAGGTGTTATTCGAATAGCCGAAACTGACGAAAAGTAGCCGAGGGAGTCCAGAATGGGAGCTTTGATGGCGGTTTTAGTTGTATGGAGGTGCCATAGTGGTTAGCATGTTCACCTTACAGCAAGAAGGTCAAGGGATTCGGATTCTGTGCTCAGTGAGGGCGTTTCTGTGAGGAGTTTGCATGTTCTCCCCATTCTTGTGTGGGTTTCCTCCGAGTCAAAAGACATTAGGCTTATAGGCTTTTCTGTATTGCCTCTAGATTTGTGACTGTAAATGGTTGGTCCTTCATGGTGTACCCTTCTTCATCCAGAGTCAGCTGAGATAGACTCCAGCATCCCCTGACCCATATTGGAGTAAGCAGTTCAGACAGTTTACACTGCTCTGAAAGATAAACACTACACAATAACAAGCAGTGCTTCAAGTCAGCTTGATGATGTTTTTTCATGATTTATTGTTAACCCCAACCATTCATAGGCATGCCATGGCACTTTTTCAGAAGTATGATGGAAAATACAATACAGGAACTTGACACCATGGTGTGATAAATGTACAATATTAGAAAAATACAAAGACAAATAACACAGTACAACACAATACAATAAGTACTAGCTTTCCAGGACAGCAGGAGTCAGCAGATTACATGAGTAGTAAAAGCAGCGTTGCAAAAATGCACATGCAAAAAGTAGTGCTTGTGCAAAATGATCAGACTGTAAACTGTCTCTGAGAGTTGTTAAGTGTGGGAGGCTTAAGTCAGGTGCTGGTTTCTGTGTGGGAAAATGGTTTCCATCATATGTGTTTACTCCTTATTTAAATCAGTTAAACCACAAGACCAGCGGATATGTCGCCTGCCATTAGTCTCCTGTGGTCTGAGTTTGCCAAATTCCCCTTTGTTTGAAGCGCAATTAAACAGTTGCTTATTTACATATAACATAGACAGTATCTAAAAACTCCGCTGTGTGTGTGTGTGTGTGTGTGTGTGTGTGTGTGTGTGTGTGTGTGTGAAATTTAAACAGTAAGTGTATATACGATTACAGTGCATAGAGAGAATGCATTGTGTGCTTCCTGCTGTATATCAGCCTTCGCAACAATAACTCCTCCCTCATTTCTTTATATTTGTCAATCAGTTCCTATTAACAATGTTGCTTTTCGAGTAAACAGGTTTAATGGTTGATTGGAGACTGTGATGCACATTGAGTCCTCTGTTTTCAAAGAGAAAAAAATAATGTATGAAGCTTCTTCACATTCAAACTTAACAAGCCGGGATACTTTGTTTAACAAAACAAACAAACAAAAAAAAAACCTTTAATTAGGTTTTAAGATAACGGAATTCCTGGAGAACTTGTACTGCTTCTTAACGTTTAGGTCTTTTCATTTTGAACCCCTTTTCGATGCCTATAATATATAGGTAAACAAGGTTCAGAGGAGCCACTGTTGACTTTTTCTTATTAACAGGTTGATCTAGTTTCTAATTGTATAAATTATGATAATGTATATGTTGCACAGACATAAGTTTTCCTCAATAATTTTCCAATCTTGCTGAAATTTTCAGGTTAAGCTTTGCTCATGATGCAGATTCAAATATATTTTTGGAGAAAATTTGGAGACATGGTGGTGAATGCCGTCTGATGATTTGCCATGGAATGACCCAATAGCAGTTAGGTAAAACATTTTCAATGCAATATTTTTATTCTATTGTTGTCCATAGTTATTAGAGAATTGAGAGGGCTAAAAGATTCTGCAAAATGGTTAATTTTAACCCATGGGTATTTTCCTCTGTCCTGAA
Organism: Neosilurus mollespiculum; assembly: GCA_030014195.1. Classification (NCBI taxonomy): domain Eukaryota; kingdom Metazoa; phylum Chordata; class Actinopteri; order Siluriformes; family Plotosidae; genus Neosilurus; species Neosilurus mollespiculum. Next base: position 7,223,963 of record JAQMYF010000007.1, read on the forward strand.
CCAGCCTGAAATGTTTTCCTCACATGGATGCTGCAGTAATACATTGTTCACATTCTATGCAGTCTCTCATATTCATTTTACATAATTTGCTAATCTTTTGGTAATGATGAGAGCATGTGATATTTTGTTCTGATGTTAAATGGAAGGTCTGCCAAGAGACTGCAGATGTAAACTAGCTTTAAGCTAACTCTTAAACAATACATTAAATGGCAACAATTACGTTTAAAAGTTAGGCATTATGCCTATTTTCAGATATTTATTTTTTAATTTCAGACACCAATGGAGCATCAAACTGCAATTCTTCATCCAAAAACTTCACAGATCTTCTCACTGATTTTGAATGTGCGTGCTATGAGCTATTTGGCTTCCTCCTCCTATTTATGGTCTTTCCGCTCTCTGTGCCTACTCTCCACTCAAAGCTCCACGCTTGGTGCACTGGGATGCAGACAGGGATGGAGGAAATTCCGCTGTGCAGGGGGGGTACAGTGGGGGAGGCCAGCTAATTAAAAGGCCGAGCATGCACAAACCACCCCCCATCCCCAAATTGCCCCCAGGAGTGGATGCGAGTGTGTATGGTTGTGTGTGTGGTTTGCCCTGCAATGGTCTGGCGTGCTGTTCATGTTGTACCCTGCCTTCACTCAGTGTTGGCCGAGATAGGCTTCAGCTTCACCAAGACACTAATAGCATGATTAAGTGACTTGGCAAATGAGTGAATGAGAGTGTTCTATCTCTTCAAACAAGGTGTCTTATTCTCCCAGGCCTACTCCCCCATCTTTTTCTTGCTGCTTGGCTCCAGTCTTCCCTGTTCCCTACTGAACATTTGACCTCAGGCTACTGTCCCTGCTGCTAGAGTGCATTAGAGTGATGAAAACAGCTCACTCCTGTCCCTCCCCATTAGTCTGAGTAAAACAATACGGATTAAAAAAAAATGAATTCCTGCCCCGCTCCCTGTCTCCACACAACCACCAGGGACAGAGTGCTCATCATGCATCAAACACCCGAACCAACACGCCAGGAGACCAGCAGAGGCACGTGCCCCTGGAGTCCTAAGATGCGACAAGTAGCAACAGCTGTTGATTTTGGAAGGGTCAGCTTATTGGAGCCTAGCTAGGGCTGTAGTGACCTCGGGCTGGGGGGTTGGGAGGAATCAAGCTGCCCTTCTCCTGATGAAGGTTTGCACAGCTGTGGGGAAGAAATCCATCCCGTGTGCTTGGCGGCCCTCTGAAGCCAACCCCAAGCCTCATAGCTGAATAAAAAGACTCTGCCATCGTGCAGCCTTGAGAAAATAAAAGTTTAAGGTCTGCACTTCTCTTTGCTATATTCATGTCATTTTCTTCAAGGAGAGATTGAAACAAGGAGGAGGAGGGAGGAGTAGAGCCATGGTGCCAGGTCTTAAGTTTCTGTTTTGTTTTGTTTTGTTCCCCTAGTCATCAGTGAAGGAGGTTTTACTTTACATTTATTCAATCATGTTTGCCAAAAAAAAAGTTGCTGCTTAAAAATATCCACAATGGTTTTGTTCTTGACCTCCTCCATGGAGTTATATTTCCAGATATATACAAATCAAATACAGTGCCAATCAAATCGCCTGCATGCCATGTGTTTTTCCAGTAAAACGAGCAGCACCTGGTTAATGGATTGTTCAAGATTGAAATGCATTGGACATTTTCTCTATCTTGCCCCACACTTGTTTATGAGTCATGCAAGCTGGGAGTGAATGGTGAATAAGGAGAAGGCTGCCAACGCAGGCCCCATTATCTTGTAAGTCTCCCAGGTGTATGTGGCTGATAGTGATGGAATATTTCTGATGGGGATAGTTTTCTGTCTGTTATTTGGCGACTCAACAGGAGTCACTCTGATCTCATTAAGTCCTAAAAAAATGTACCTTGATTGTACAGCATATACTGTCTGGGTTGAAGAGGGTCTTGGTGGCTAGGATAGCGAACGTAATATTATCTGCCGAGTAACTTAACCAGGGTTGCAGTTTGATGAGACGTCACTATTTTGTACCCAAAGTGTGATCTTATGATTTATTAATCAAAGTTCCACTGAAACCCCACACCAAATAGTCCTAAACTCACAGCTCTTTGGTTATCTGCCTGTCAGAATTATACAGAGTGTGTGTTAGAGGGATACACTGAATCTAAATTTATGAATGGTGCTTTTTTTATAGACAGAGAAACGAAATAGCCAGATTGAGGCCAGGAAAGGAGTGGAATTGAGGCACACTTTTAATGCCTCAGGTTTTATTTGCAAAATTCACCGTGAGGTTTATGACATGTACCCAGACAGAATTGAATGACGGTCCTAAGACCACAGAAGCAGAGCAATATATTTTCCACCCCAAGGCTGTACATGTGTGACAGAGATTCATGTTGCAAGCCACTGGTATTTGGCTTTTGATTATGATCCTTCCCATTTCATGTGCTGGCATGCCTGGTCATGACTTTGACTGGTAGCTATACATCATCACCTCCACTTTGCTTTCTGCTCGGTGTACTTAAAATTTAAAAAACCATAACCCTTCCCCTCTTTTACTGGTGAATATCTTGTGGGCATTTATCAAAGGATAGTTATCCTTAGTGATGATTGCATTGTATTACATGTAAATGCACTATCATGAGAAAACAAGTAAAACTTTCTTTTATTTTTTTAGCAAGCTTATTTCAGCCAACTCTCGGCGACTATTAACATTCACACCTAGAGGCAATTTGGAACAGCCAATTAGCCTAAGGCCCAGATGTCATTTGGGCGATAATGCCCAATTTGAACAATTTTTAATTTTTTTTTAACAGTAAAGTTATGGTTGGTCTGAGACAGTCAAAAAATCACGGGCAGTCTCCAAAAAATCGCCCAAATAAGATCAAGCCTTAATGCACATCTTTGGACTGTGGGAGGAACCAGAGTACCCAGAGGAAACCCACACAAGCATGTGGAGAACAGGCAAACTCCACACAGAAACACCCTCGCCGAGCCCAGGATTCAAGCCCAGTACCATCTTGTTGTGAGGCAGGCGTCCTATCCAATAAACACTATATGGTGGTACAGTGGTTAGCACATGCACCTCACAGCAAGACAGACCTGGGTTTGAGTCCCCGGCTTAGGCGGAGACCAAAGACATGCACAGTAGCACATTAGGCTGACTGGTTGTTCCCTAGGTGTGAGTGTAAATGGTCGTGTGTTGGCACTGTGATGGTCTGCTAAGCTGTTCAGGGTGCACCGTGCCTTTACCCAGGATCAGCTGAGATTCCCCTCGACCCTAGTGGGATTGGCAAATGAGTAAATGAGAGTGAGAATATATTTGATTGTGTATTCAGTACTTACAGTATAACACCATAATTAATTAATCATGGTGTGACTGAAGTGTAAACATTCAGTATTATTTCAATTCTCTTAACAAAAATAGTACATTAAATGTTTAGGAATTACTGCCATTTTTTCCCAGCCCCTCCATGTTCATGGGCTCAACAGAAATATACAAATATAATTATAAATATCGGCATAATTTTAATACATGGATGCAAATATTTTGTGGTCAATAACCACCAAAGCCGCAAATGTAGATGCAGACTCCCTTGAGATTCTTTGCCAGGCCTTCAATTGCTGGTTGTTTATGGATCTTTCTGACTTCATTTTTTTTCTTTGTAAAGTGAAAAGCATGCTCAGTTAAGCTGTCATTTAAGAACCTTCCATTTCTTTGCTTCAGGAAACTCTTAGGCTCATGGTATTTTATAAGTTATTATCCATCTGTATCGTAAAACAACATCGTATGGGTTTTACAGCATTCAAGTGAATCTGAGTTCATCATGCATCTTATATTAGCAGTCACATCATCAATAAACACTAGTGACCCAGTTCCACTGGCACTCATACATGTTCATGTCCACCATGTTTGACAGATGATGTGGTATGCCTTGGATCACGAACCCGTCCTTTTCTTCTAAATACATTTCTCTAACCATTATTATAGTACAAGTTAGTCTTGGTTTCATCTATGCAAAGAGTCTTGTTCCAGAAATGGACAGTCTTTTTAGCAAAATCTAAGCTGGGCGTTCTGCTCTTGAATGTTACTAATGGTTTATACCTTAACGTAAATCCACTGTATTTATATTCCTGAAGGCAACTCTTGAGCTCTAGACCTACTTCCTTAAGACTGTTCTTGATGTGATTAGATGTTGTAAAGGAATTTTCCTTTATGAAGTAAACAATTTTACTGGTCTTTCAGGAACACCCCACATGACCTGTTTTTAAGATGAATAGACCCAGTTGTTTAGTCATCACAGTGCAGCCTGTGTCAAAGTCACTCGGATCCTTACACTTGCTCATTTTTCCTGCTTTCCGGATATCAACTTCAAGAACTGACTGTTCACTTTCTGCATCCCACTACTTGACAGGTGCCACATCTCAGTGCTTATAGTGTTTATTTGGTTTTTATGGTTTATATTTTCATTCATTCATTCATTCACTTTCCAAGCCGGTTCTGGGCAGGGTATTTAGAACAATTCGGAATTACACACACACACACACACACACACACACACACACACACACACATATATATATA
>JAQMYF010000007.1:7287049-7314673 GCA_030014195.1 Neosilurus mollespiculum
TCATACACCCAGAACTGAAAAAGACTAATAAGAACTGGATGGTACAAAACCCTATGTACCACACACACACACACACAAATATACATAACTTACATTGTTCATTATTTATTGCACTATCTCAACTTTTTCAACATGAACCCCGCCCAAAGCAATGCCATCACTTCCGGGAAAAAAATTCTAACCCCTGCAGTTCAGTCCCCTCTAGTAACTCACGGGATAAAATTACCAGTTTTGTGCTTTTTATGGTCATTTATGTTACAATATGTGTCTGGATCACTTAAACATATTACATACGCATGTAATACGTACACATACGTACACTTTAACAAGATTAGAAAAAAAAAAAGAAATAAAATAGTTTGATGTTGCTTTAGTAAAATATTGATGTCAAAGTACAATATATGTTATTGGTATAATCCTTAATTTTACTTACACTAATCCTTGTCTTTTTGTTTTTTATGTCTGTTTGCTAAAACTCAGTCACAGAAACTCCCAAAGAATATGTTCACTGTACATTCTTTGCGTCAACCATTACCATGAAACCTAGTTCATCATCCTTCCACTAGGTGGCAACGGCTTATTTCAAGCAGCTAGCCATTCATGACTCAAGAAAGATTGCATGCTATCTTGTCACTGTTAAGCGTTGTAAATGAACGTAAATAAAGGAAAAGAGGACGAATAGCTAAACAAATCATTTTGCCATGCAGATTTTCATGGTAGACTGGTGAGCTCATCATACAATACTATTTATTATATACCGCTATTGAGGAAGGTTCTCACCGTTTGGCAGTTTCCAGCCCCTCCTTTCCATGCACCAGTTTGGTGACCTCAGCAGCAAGCCGCTTGTGTGCCGTTCTCTTTCCGGGATCCTGCCTCTGCTGCTCCATCACCTTCTCCACCTCAGCCAATGGCAGGAAGGTGAACAGCTTCAGGTATCTGAGGTTTAAACACTGCACATTAGTGCTCTAATTTTACTGATACAAATTATTACAGCTTCCAAACTGGATATCTTTCTAACCTGAAGAGGTCTCTCAGACCTGTTCATGGATCACTTAAAATTTCAGCACCGCAAAAAAAAAAAAAAAATTAATAAAATAAAATAAAAAGGAATCGGTTACAATGTCTTTCTGAAAGCATTTGATTTTTCCTGTATGTAAGTGTCAATGACCCCTGCACCGGGCACAATGACCTGGAGAAAGTAAATCGCCATCTGGAAGGAAGAGTGCAGGTGTGACTATTAACCTGGAGGTTGTGAGTTTGAATCCAGGTTAATGAACACAACCATTCAGGGCCAGGAGTCCATGGGAGCTAATTGGTTGAGCTCTCATGGGAGGGTAGGATGGCATACGCTCACCTTCCACTTTCCATTTCAGCGTGTTAGGCTGCCAGTGATTATAAATGCACAGCTGCTCAAAAAAGATGCAGGCGGCAGAATCACTTATCACAGAGGGGGGCATATGCTTGCATACGCCCCTCCTGGTTGTTTGTGGTTGCATGATACGGAGGCAACACTTTATGTGTGGAAATTGGCTATGACTAAATAACCCCCCATACAAAAAGGTAAGTTTAAAGTTACTTCAAAAGTGTCAGATGTAATCTCTGTTTGTGTGTGTGTGTGTGTGTGTGTGTGTGTCTGTGTGTGTGTGTGAGAGAGAGAGAGAGAGAGAGAGAGAGAGAGAGAGAATAAAAAGACAGATGGGGGGGGGGTATACACAGGAAGCGACAAGCAACCATGCAAACTCAGTGACTACCAGCAAACTAAGCGAGGAGAGGCAAAATTTTTATTAAGTGATGCGAAGTAGGCGGGTGCGAAGTTCAACTGAGCTGAACTTTCATATGAGCGATCCGAGTGATAACCAATCCGAGCTTAAAGACACTGGGTTCCCCAAAACCTTTTCCTATTCGTTCCATGGACCATGGTTACTAATCAGAGCTTAAAGATACTGTTGATTGACAGAAACCGTGATGATACCGGGCTTCTATCATTGGGTGAACCAGGCAGGAGCGGTGACGTCGTGGTGTTCTTTCTCAAATAGAGAGCGGAGATGGCGAGGATAACGATCTGTTCCCAGTTCATGATGCACAAGAGTCTCGGTTCTATACTCGCTGTGGGATGATAGTAATCTATATATGGTGATAATGTGAGTTAAAATAAACTCAAACAATATGAGATAAAGATAATAAAAGTTCTCATGGACCTGCTGTAGGGAAGCACGGTGCTGCTCATAGTTTTACTCGGAAAGACTTTGAAGCGGGAAACATTCAAGGGAGTTACCTAGGCAACGAGAGCTGAGAGGTGAAGCGTTTCGCCTCTCTTACCAGGTGATGTCGCGTGTTGCTCGTCACTTCCTGTGTGAACGCGGCTTAAGCCCGTGAGCTGTCTGGTTTTGCCAGGAAACGTTTGTATTCAGCCAAAATGAATTGAGAATAGAAAATAAAATACAGCTATACACTAGTGACTGGGCAGGTTTAAAGCATGCAGTGCTGTAACCACAGTAACCAGAGTGAAACTAAATGAGAACGATATATATATGTAACATGAAATGTCATTTTCATGTCATGTCATTTTCTGAACCGCTTATTCCTAATTAGGGTCGCGGGGAGACTGGCGCCCATCTCAGCCGACTCTGGACGAGGGCAGAGTACACCCCGGACAGCTCGCCAGGCCATCGCAGGGCAGAAACACGCTGACGGCTATGCAGCTACTCTTGACGAAAATCAGCAATGTTTCTTTTACATACCTCTCACCACAGACAGTGAGAGACATGGCCGGCATTTGATAACCCAGTTAGCTGCACTGGGGGATGAAATGAGAATCTGAACCTCGCGAAAGCTTTAACGAGAGGTGAAATATTGTTAGAGATGATTTAACACACCATGGTGTGTGTTACTAGTCTACATTACACGCTCTATATAACTGCACAGACGTTACACTTCGATGACAATCTTCTTCATTATGATCGCAGACAGCGTCTTACTGTTCCACATTGTTGTCTGGCAGTCTGAGGAAGTACTGGTAGAACTCAAAGGGAGATGTTTTATCCCGGTTCAGCCACACAGCGTTTCCGGCAGTCTTCCCCAGTTTATCTCCCATTGAAGTGGTCAACAGTGGCACGGTTAGTCCGTACACTTCCTCTCCTGTCTTTCTGTGGGGGAAAAAAAAAACCAAAACAACAAACTGTAGCGCTGACGGTCATTCATTCACTTTATTTTGATCAGGGTCACGGTGTAGCTGGATTCTATCCCAAACACACTGCAAGTAAGCACACACTCATTGATCCCTGGGGAAATTTAGCATAGCAGATCCACCTACTGACCTCCTCTTGGGAAAGAAATAATGACGCATGTACACATGATGTCTGTATAGTTTCAATTTACTCTAGTTCTGCAGGCCTTTTTTGGTTGTATATGTAGGTCTCAAGTCATCATCAACACCATTTCAGTCACTGGCCCAATCACAGAGATTACCAGTCACAAGTTTGGACGCACCTTGTAATTTAATTAGAATGACTAGGTGTGTCCAAAATTTGCATTATCTCTGTTGACTCACAGCAAGTAGGTTCTGGGTCCAAATCACACCCAAGAGCCCGTCCGTGTGAAGTTTGCATGTTCTCCCCACGTTTAATTGGGTTTCCTCTGGGTACTCTGGTTTCCTCCAGCAGTCCAAGACATGCACATTACACCAACTGGCTACTCTAAATTGTATGAACGTAAGAGTAAATGGTTGTTTCTAATCAGCCGGGATTGACTCCGACTTCCCTGTGACCCTGACGCTACGGGTGGTACGGAAAATTCAAACGCACATGTAGTCACTGAGGAAATAGGGGGGACAACACAGCACTGATCTTTCAATCCAAAATCACACAGACACGCTGGGGTTTTGTGTGAAGGCACTAGAGCAGGGTGTAGCGTGTACTCATTCATACAACGAGAGAGAAAGAGAGACACAAAGAGAGAGACCGAGAGACAGTGAAAGGGAGAGAGACTGAGAGAGAAAGAGGGAGAGAGACTGAGACTGTGAGAGACTGATAGAGAAAGACGGAAAGAAACAAACAGACAAAGAAAGAGAGAGAGAGAAAGAAAGACAGAGGGGGGAGGCAGAGAGAGAGACAGAGATAAAGACAGACAATCAGACAGATAGACAGACAGAAAGATGGAGAGGGAGGGGGAGAGAGACAGACAGAGAGAAAGCCAGAGCCAGACAGAGAGAGAGAGACTGACAGAAAGAAAGACAGACTGAGAGACAGGCACACAGAGAGAAAGACGGACTGAGAGAAACAGGCACAGAGAGAGATAGAAAGAAAGACAGACTAACAGAGAAAGAGAGAGACAGACTGACAGTAACAATGAGAGACTGATAGAGAAAAATACAGATGAAGACAGAGAGAAAGAGAGACACACTGACAGACAGTGAGGGGCAGATAAAGAAAGAGACAGAGAGAGAAAGACAGACAAAAAGAAAGACAATGAGACAGAGGGAGAGAGAAAGAAAGACTGACTAACAGAGAAAGAGAGACAGATTGATAGAGGAAAAAACAGAGAGAGAGAGAGAGACAGAGTGAGAGAGACAGAGAGAGAGAGAGACAGAGACAGAGAGAAAGAGACAGAGAGAGAGAGACAGAGAGAGACAGAGACAGAGAGAGAGAGAGACAGAGAGAGAGAGACAGAGAGAGAGAGACAGAGAGAGAGAGACAGAGAGAGACAGAGAGAAAGAGACAGAAAGAGACAGAGAGAGAGAGAGACAGAGAGAAAGAGACAGAGAGAGAGAGACAGAGAGAGAGAGACAGAGAGAGAGAGAGAGACAGAGAGAGAGAGACAGAGAGAGAGAGACAGAGAGACAGAGGGGGGAGGGGGAGGTGTTCTTGGTTAGTTGCCAGACCGCAGTCCGTACTTGTGAATGAACTCGTGTCCGGACATCAGGTTCCCGAGCTGATCCGACCCCCCCAGTTGGACCCTGCAGCCGTGCACCTGATGGAGATGGTAGAAATCAAAGGCCTGGAACAGCTGGTAGGAGAACTCGCTCAGACTCAGACCCGCAGCGCTCTTTAACCGGGACTGCACGCTGTGGCGGCTGAGCAGAGTCCCCATGCGGAAGTACCGTCCCGCCTCGGCCACAAACTCCACCACGTTCCGGTCCCGGTACCAGCTGGAGTTGTTCAGCACGCGCATGGTACCGAGTCTCTGCGGGTCGCTACAGAAGTACAGCTCGTGGTGGGTGAAGATCTGGTGCAGACTTTCCAGAATAGACCTGACGTTGTTCTCTACGACGGTGGCCGACACGGGTTCTCTCTCCGCGGACTTCCCGCTCGGGTCGCCGATCCTCGCCGTGGCTCCGCCGATCAGCGCGATCACGTGGTGCCCGGCATTGCGGAAGTGCAGCAGACCGATGAGCGGCAGCAGGTGTCCCGCGTGCAGGCTGTCAGCGGTCGGGTCGAAGCCGCAGTACACCGTCTGCTGGGCCGAATGGAGCAACTGGGGGAGACTCACCTGGGCCGCGTTTTCAGGGAAAGACTCCTTCAGCAGGCCTCGTTTGTGCAGCGATAACAAAAACCCGTTTCTCCACGACGAGGATGTGTGAAAGCCTACTGTCGGGAAACAAACCGGAAACGGGCTTTTCGGAACAAACCCAGATCTCCCTCGCCATCCTTTGCAAAGATTGCGGCCGCAGGACGCCGCCATGTTAGTGATGACGTACAGAAGATGCTCACTGCTGCCCCTGATGGAAACAAATCTCGTTCACATACTTTTATACGTCAGTGCAGCCGCCATGTTGGAAGGGGCGAGAATCGCTCGAAAACCAGTAAGTCTATGGTGAGAAAATTGTTGGAAACTTGAGCAAAACCTGCCTGTCTTGAGCAAACTATGGACTGGTACTGATGCTTATGAACCCATTAAAACTTACAAGTAGCAACAATAATTACCCAAATAATAATTACTCAGAATTCATGTAGGATATATACAACATGTACAGTCTCAAAACAAGTAATTACTGTTGCATGATGACCAACAGGGGGCACCAAATACCAGTTTTGAGTCCAGCAGCAACACTCACTCACTCACTCACTCACTCAACAAACCAATTAATCCAATTACAGTCACTGCCAACACTGGGCAAAGGTGAGGTACACCTTGTACAGTTTGTCAGACCATCACAGGACTAACACACACAACCATTCACATCCACACCTAGGGGCAATTTAGAAAAGCTAATTGGCCTAATGTGCATGTCTTTGGACTGTGGGAGGAAACTGGAGTACCCGGAGAAAAGCAAGCACAGGGAGAAAATGCAAACTCCACACAGAAGTGTCTGAGCCCCGGACTCGGACACAGGACCGTCTTGCTGTGAGGCTGACGTGCTAACCACTACATCACCATGTCGCCCTAGCAACAACACTCTAATAATGAAGCAAGGCTATATTAAACTACACCTAGATCACATAATCACTGCCTTTGCTTAAAAGTTTCTCTAGTATCTAATCAGAGCAGTTTATCATGATTAACATGCAGTTTATTATCTGTGTGAGTTTTATATTCTATGTATTCAAGGGTTGAAAAGTAATACTAGTCCGCTGGCCCGTGGCAATAACAAATCTGTAGGGCGAGTGATGGGGTCCATGGGTTTCAGTGCAGGAGGCGTAGAGATATTTTCTGAATTTGTGACAAATTGAGAAAGCTATTGCTATTGCAGAATGCTATTGCTCCCAAGTCTCATAGGGAGAGCCCCACCTGGGATGGGTGTTTGAGCCTTACTCTTCTCCTTGCAAGATTAGTCAAAGCCCACCAACCGAGGACGCCATTCTCTAACTCAGGGAACGTCCTAGGGGGCAGTAGTCTACGTAGAAGAAAGACTAGGTTGGTGTCAGTACAATGTGAAAAAATAAGTACAACCCAAGGAAAGTGTTGCTTTTACTTTTCAACATATTTAAACAAGCAATTATTTCACCCTCTTACAGTACATACTCTTACTTATTTACTTATATACTGATAAAGGTGATGTAATCCAGTAAAACACCCTATTTTCTTTCCTGCCAAAGTTATCACAATAAAAGTTACACAGACAGACGGAACCCACTCCTAAATCTCCCGCCCTGCTTTCCTTTAGTGATGGCGAGAGGTAAAAGCCAGATCAGTCACATGAAAAAAGTAAGTACACTCTCACCCTCACACTTTCAACTCCATATTAGAATGCGGAGTTTCAAGTAAGATGCCATTCATCGGAACTTCCCGCAAGTGGAAACCTTTACCTTAAACCTGATGTGTTTGTGGTGTCATCATACCAAGATTTGAAGAGTGACATTTTCAGAAAAACAGGCTGTGAGTGTGTATGTGTATGGCAAGGGATTTAAACAGATCTTTAAATTATTTGAAATAAATCATTACGCTCTATGGAGAAATCATTCACCAGTGGAATAGATTCAACACGAATGCCGATTTGTCTAGAACTGACAACCACGGCGAATTCAGGCAGTGTGGACAAAATGGAATCTCCAGGAGCCTCAAGATTTTTTCAGTTCTTCAGGCAACTCGTAGTTATTGGTGTGAAAGTGCATACGTCTACAATCAGGAAGAGATTGGAGAAATTTCACTGGCATCAGAGGCATTCCAGGAAAAAGCCTTTCTTGTCCAAAAAAACCCCCAACAAATTAATAAATTGATGCAGTGCCAATTTCTGGGTGTGGGTGCTGATGAGAAACCGGGAAATGTTTTTATTCAGCCTAAAGTGGCAATATTAGCTTCTGATGCCAAGGGTGTACTTCTTAGTATTTTTTTTACAGGGGTATATTGTATCTGTTGATGTTTTTTTGTTGTTGTTGAATAAATGATTTAAAAAGCTGACTTTTCTCATTTTTTTTTTTTTAAGTATATCACCTTTATGTGTAAGCACTGTACTTTAAAAGGTTGACATTTGCTTGTTCAGTTATGTTGAAATGACTGTTAGTGGACTCAGGTCATGTATTGACTGCCAACTATCCGTCTCCTCTAACTGCCCACATCGGAGCCATGGAAACTCTCCAGGAGAATTGTACATGATATTCCAATTGCGTTCTTAAATATAGAAAGGCCCACCCAGCCCACATGCACCTCTTACGCAGTCACATGGAGGAATAAGTGATGCCCTTGGTGGACAAACTCAACAAGAGCCTGGGGACATTAACTGCATCTCATTTCTTTATCTGAAAACAGCCGTTCTCGTCGTAACTGTGGTTCTGTTTGCGGGTCTTTAAACATGGTATTTGACAAAATTAATCAATCAATGAATAAATCAGAAATTGGATTTTACAAATAGATTTTTAATGTTTGCAGATTGTGTGGGTTTTTGTGAGCTATATACTATTAATCTGTTGAAAAGAAGTTAAAAAAAAAGACAAGATCTTTGCATCTGGATACATGCTGCCTTTTAAATGAAGTTAAATTCTGCAGCACACCGTTTTCCATTATGATACAAATACTGTAAAAATCCTTTTAAAGTAAAATACTAATAATTCTAATCAAAAACAAGATTCATGTGTGCTGTTATTTTAATCCACAAAGTACTTTCCTTTTTCTAAGCACTCAGTTGACTTAATTAAAAACCAACATTCATTCACCATCTCGTCACTGGGGACACAAATGCAGCATTTGGATTATTAAACGGTGTACGCAACCTTGACAACAAACTGTTAAATAATGTATGATTTATAACAGTCTGTAGCAAAGGCACAGGTATTAACGCTTGAATTAGGCTTCACAAATTATTTCCCTTTTATACAGGTGTCAGACATACAGTATCTGTAATCCTTAAAGTATAAATAGTATAAATCACACTCATACTGACAACATATATGGTTCATTATACCAATGCAGCCATTCTAATAAATAATCACATGATGGTAATGTTTATGCTGAATTGAATTCACAACTCGTTTTAAGACAATCCTTCTCAGTATTATAATTAAGCTCTGGAATGGCAGGATTGTGAAATTTGATCGCATGTTGCCGAACAAGTGTTTGTATTATGAGTAATTCATGTAGTTTGATGAGCTTTAGTGAAACAGATAATTAAAACTCATGAAATCATGAATGAGAAATCAGACAATCAATACACACATACATATGCACACTAAAAAAACAAACAAACAAAAAAAACCCTACCTATTTCTACCGACATAATTATACTATCCACAAGAAGTACTATGAATAGACACAAGATTTTCTGGCTTGACGGATGTCATGGTGTCAGTTATTGAAAATAATAACTCAAGTATGAATGTCATCTTAGAGGTTCTACCTGAGGCTAAAACCTGTCGTATGGGCTAACAATTCATACACTCCGAAAACAAAAGTTTCTGTCTGTGAATATTCTGTCCCTGCATGGGTAAATCTCCTCAGTGCTGTAGACCAAAGAGAAAAAAGGGACTTACAAAACATGTTCAAATAGACATTTCCCTTTACATATATACACCAGTACATTCTGATAGCTGGTTAACAGTTGCACTATTTTAAAAATTGCACTCCGAATAAATCCCAACTATTTTACAATAAGTTATATATTAACCAAGAGTTTTGCTTTAGTATAAAAATATTACACCATTAAAAATTATCTATAAATTTATATAATGTTCACACTACCTATACTGATAATATGAATGCAATTTCAAAATATTTCTCATATGATATACAGGTAAAAAGTACATTTAGGTCCAGTTAAAAGGAAATATGGCCATCGTGAGTGTAACTGTAAAGATAAATACAAATGCAGTCTGTTTCAACTTAAAGGATCAGTGTATAAGTTCATGATTTTTTTGGTCTTGTGTGGTTTTAAGACCATTTACATGCTAATTACATTCTATAAACACAAAAAATAGGTACAGTAAAATATACTCCTGATACCTGAATATTATGAGACAGGGGGCACCTAAAAGTAGATGAAAGTTATCTTGTCTTTCAGATTATTTAATCTTTCACATGCTGTATATGGAGGCTTAAATTCAGAAGCACCAAGAATGAGCATGCATAATCTAGCATCTAGGCAGCCGTAGCCTAATGGTTAGTGAAGTGGCTTTTTTTGGGAACGAAAGGTTGCTGGTTTGATTCCCGGACCAGCAGGAAAAATGTGTGGTGGTGGGGGAGTGAGCTGTACCTTCCCTTCCTCCACCTTCATGGGTGAAGTGCCCTTGAGCAAGGCACCTAAACCCCAACTGCTCTCCAGGCGCCCCAGTGTGTGTGGCCGGCCACTTCTCCGAGTGTGTGTGCGCTCACTGTTTACGTGTGTGTGTGTGTGTGTGCTCACTTTGGATGGATTAAATGCAGAGCCAATAATTTCCCTTCTGGGATTAATACAGTATAGCAAAAAAAAAAAAAAAAAATCAAGCCAAAAGCAAAATTCATATTGAACAAAGAACAAAATGAAGCAGGAATTAAAACAACAGTATCGGCTTGATTTTGCTGCATATATTTCATGGAAATGTTAACGGCGCAACAGTTATCTTGCCATTTTACAATTTCCAAAGTACTTTTTTGATTTATTAGTCTAATACAGCTATTGATTTCATCTTCGGCTCATTATGTCTTTACGAACTGATTCTGCACAAATATTACTTTATAAAACTTTAAAAACTCATTTAAATCAATGCAACAGAATGATCTTTCCATCTTATTGCATACTAGTTGTCTTGTACTCAATTTTGGCCTACACCTGATCTCAGTAAGTTATATAAATATCACTGTTGCTATAAATAAATCTCATTAGCGTCCACCTGTCAGAATCCATCTCTTAATTTAAACTACATGGCAAAATGTTTTTGACACCTGACCATCATACCCATATGTATTCCTTCACCAAAGCCCTGAACTTTTACCATAAAATTTGAAGCACACAACTGAACAAAAAGCCTTCATTTGCTGTAGTATTCAAATTTTCCTTCACTGGAAATAAACAGCCCAAAGCTCTTCAAGCATGACAATGCACCTGTGCACAAAGTGTAGACTGTGTTGGAGTGAAAGTACTCGAGTATCCTGCACAGAGCCCTGATCTTAACCCCAGTGCTCTTGTAGCTGAATGAATACAAATCCAAAATCCAGTAAAAAAGCTTTCCAGAAGAGCTGAGATTATTAAGCAGTAAATCTAGAACGGGAGGTTCAACAAGCACATATGGGTGTGACTGCCAGGTGTCCACAAAATTTCCTTTCCTATTTTGTCACTCCATATAATTCTATTTATAGAATTAATCAAACCATTTATTAAAGGTTGTCATCTGCCAACAGCCCTCTTGATAAATACATCAATCAAAGTTCTCTTCCTATTTGATCTGCACCATGTTAACACACAAAATATCATTAAACCTTAAACATGCTGTGTATAGAAATTAAGCAGTCTCTAACTTTTATGCTTCAAATTCTAAATGTCATTTAACTGCTTTGGGTCTTAATTTGTGATTCATTTTTAATTTATTTAAATTGCCCCGCCCACGGACTACCACTTGAAGTTGCAGAGGCCTGAGAGTAAGATTGGAAAGTGTACAAATCATCAACCCTCTTTCAGGACGAGTTTCACAATGTCCCAAGAAACTAATTTTTTCCACTAATACAGAGGAGCTGTGGCTCAACCCAGGGAGGACACTAGACCTCACCAAAAAAAAGTAAGATCTTGCAGTAAGAAATTGCAACACCCAATTCCGCAAAAAGACCTGCATTATTATGCATCAAGGTAAAGATTATAATTTTAAAATGTTACAAAATCTTTAGATTCAAAAGGAGCAAATCTTCTTTTCTGTCTTTCAAAACATTAGTATATACAGCCATGGAAAACATTAAGAGACCATTTTTGATGGATATTCCCATTATAAGTGGTCTCTTCATTTTTTCCATGGCTGTATATGCATGAATTGGATTTTTTTTGTTGCACAACTGGATAAATGTGCAAAACTGCAGCGCAGTGAAAAACATGGGTACCTGCACTAGAAATAGCAAGACGGTACGCACTGTTACACGTTTTATCCAGGTGTGCACTAAGAAAGGCAGGAGAGACTAAAGCCTCGTTCACAAACAACCTTTATGAATTTAGTGGAGCTACAACAGAAGGAACTGACTTTAGTTTGGGTGAAGTGGATTTGAAACCTGTGTAGTTGCACTCATATAATATAAAGATTTTAGCACCAACTAAAAGTAGAGCTCCTTGACCCTTGTCTCTGTTGACAGGTGTCCGAGCCTGGGTTTGCTTTTCAGCACCTTTCCTTTCACTACCTGATTTCTGCTTTATTAGTATGACCTGTCTGCTTAGTTTAATTTTCTAATTTAATTAAATTTAATGTTTTGTCAAAGTTCTGATTTCTGCATTTGCTCCACAAACATTAATTTACCCGCAAGTTTGCCTACCTGAGTTAGATTGTATTTTGTTTTATTATTCTGTGCGAGTCTGAGTGGTGATGTATGAGCCTTTTTTTGAGGATGGGGGGGGGGGTGTTCAGTTTTGTTTTTATTGCTGCCCATGATCATGCAAATCATCAGTATATAACAAACAATTAACATGAACTCAGCAGCATGGCAGCCTTGTTGGGTTGTTGTGATACTTGGTTGACGTACGACCGCCAAACATTACATGGCGTGACATGCTCAAACTAACTGTCGTAAAAACAATCTAGGACTATTTAGGAAATCTGTACAATTCTGAGTGCATCAGATGAACCAAAAAGCGTATGAAATAGGTATTCCACCGGAAGACATTGCATGGCATCTAGGAAATGGACCTGACGTTTGATCATGTTCAAAACTTCACAACAAGGGTTTAAGGCATTTTCCATCACAAAACAGGTGAGTTTTGTATGACACATCCACAAATGTCCTAGGAATTTGCTCAATTTGCTATCATGAACCTGTTATATACCTGTTGTGCGATGTATGTGACAGGGACTTATGAGTGATCACTGATATATTAAGAGCTGAGGTAGGTTTGCTTCTAATGAGAAAAAACCTGCCAGGAGCCGAGTCATCATTTTTGATTTTCTTTCCTTTTCTTTTTTTAGTTTAATGTAGGAACTTGTCAAACAGCATGTAACATTAGTTTACAAAAAGGTGTATAAAGTTTTATATTTTTTGCTTGACTGTGTGCCATGATCAATAACTGGCTGTCATTGATGCAATGACCTATTTTGAGCTGACATCAGGCAAACAACTGCGGACCTGAGTAAATTAACCAGGTGTTAATAAAACTGCTCTGGAAATATATCAGAAGCAAAATACTAAAACATCCTGGTAATATTTCTGACACACTATCAGCTCGACTTTGCCTCTTACATTTAGAAAACAGAGGCACAAACTGATCCTGACTCATGACCCTTACTCTTACTGAGCAGCCTTATTTATGCAACCCCAGAAACAAACACTAATGTTCATGACAGCAATATTTTAAGGTTATGAAAGATCATTCGTCTGTTCTGTATTGAATATGCATGAGTTAGTGCACTTGATACGACTTTACAGAAAACACATTTACAAGTACTGTAATTTCTTTCTTCTTTTTTTTTTTTTAACCTAATCTGAACCCACATGGGTATTATTGGTGTAATTCTTGCTGTTACTTGTACACATGTATGCAATATTCCATGCAGCTCTTCCTATTTTTGCTGAACAACCAAGCATTAATGTAGTCCCACTCCTTCTACATGTTTTGGATGTAGAGGGACCACTCTGTGTCATGCAAATACACCCTTATTTCTGTTTAAAGGACATACTGCGGTATCAACAAGTCTAATCTGTAGGCTTGTTTTCACAGGTTGTAGCCCATGAAGGACTTCATAATGATTAGTATAAAATTTTAGAAAGTATAATAAAACTTTAGTGCAGTATGAATTACGACGATCCTGACACTGGTCCTTTCTAAAGAAAACTCCTCTACCTGATTTCTGTCTCTTCTGTATAGCTGGCTAGCATTTCGTTTCTTGACACAAGTGTCCCCTGTGCATAGTGGTTTATAGGCAGCCCTTCAGATAAGGCTGTGACTTTAAACATGGACAGATTCTGGAGGCCCCTGGGAGCATTTCCTCATTTTTCAGGAACAAATGAATGTCCGAGTCATCAGAAAAGCCCTCAGACTTTAGAACAGGTTCAGAGCTAAACCTGGTCCCTTGTTTTTTCTTGTGCCTCCACCACCACACCCCATACAATCTATAGCACTAGTTTCCCTCAGTACATGTCTCTGTAGATTTCCTGTAGCAGAGGATGCAGTGATGTGTCCTCAGTTTTCTTGATCTCCTGCACTAACTGTGCATGCTCTGTGACGAGCTGACGCAAGTCAGCTAGTTTCTGCAGCAGTTTAGGGAAGAGGAAGGTATTGTCTGGGTGGTTATTCTGTAGGTGGAGCTGCAGGACATGGACAATGCTCTCCTGCATCCGCTCGATATATGAGACATTCATCAGGCCTGGACGATCTGGATAACAAGAAGGACAAGAAGTTACATGGTCAGTCCCAACACAAAGCTCATCTAATTTGTTCGAAATTATTTAAAGGTGAATTGAAGAATAGAAAAATAAATGTCCACAAGGTAGGCAGTCTGTTATTCAGCTCTTGTCTCTTACCGCCACAGCAGATGATGGCTGCCACAAACAGAGCCAGGTCACTGTCATCCAGTCCCAGTGCATTGAACTTCATGGCGAACTGGAATTTGGGCTCCATCATGTCACTAATAGGTCGTCGAAGGCTTTTGAGGAACTCTCTTGTGATGAAGCCACTGCCATAGGCAACCAGCAGGCCATCTTTATTCATGCATGAGGCCAACATAGCAAAGAGTGCCTCATACACACCATACTTCAACAGTGTTACCTAAAAAGGACCACAAAATATATTATAAAAGTTAGGAACAG
Organism: Neosilurus mollespiculum; assembly: GCA_030014195.1. Lineage (NCBI taxonomy): Eukaryota > Metazoa > Chordata > Actinopteri > Siluriformes > Plotosidae > Neosilurus > Neosilurus mollespiculum. The sequence continues at coordinate 7,301,888 of JAQMYF010000007.1, forward strand.
GAGAAAGAAACTGAGAGAAATGATACATTTTCAATCAATATTTAAAAAATTCAGAGAAGAACAATAGTGGACAATGGCCTTATAGGCCTGAGTGATTGGAAGGAGCACAAGTAGATTCGCACCAGAATCATTTAAACATTCAGGACTGAAAAGCAATATCTTTAATTCACAAACCATTCCACTGACCCACAAATAGCAAATAAATAAATAAAAAGAAGGGGGAAAATAGCTCCATATGCCCTTTCATGTTCTCGCATCTGATTCATGCCACCAACCTGGTCATTCAGGTCGAGGTTGCAGAAGCCTGGAACCGACTTGGCGAACTCAGTAAGCTCTGTGACTGTCTCCACTGAAGTGCACTGGCAGCAGTGGAAGATCCGCACCTCTGGATCCTTCTCAAGCAGTCCACCTGCAGTGCCAACCATCTTTGCCACCAGAGTCTGCTCAGCCAGATGCAGAGTCTCCATATCATGGATTACAAAGGGCTGGAATACAAAACATATATATTTTTTAAAATATTAAGAAAATAAAACTCTGAGTAACATCTCTTTTAATGAAATTAGACTAGTGTTATTCAATTTTCGGGTCTGTAAAAGTAGTACTATTTCATCTCTCCTTACAAACAGCTTAGGTGAGAATTACCTAAACACCTTCTTGCTGAAACCTTTAACATCATCAAGTAGCCCTATGTGGTGGTATTCAACAGCATTTTACTTCTTGCCTCATACAAGCCAGACCTTAGCTGCACTCCACTACCATGCATTCAGGGCCTACAGTTGAACTGCTTTCCAGTTCCTGGAGACCCAGAGTCTCCTGCCTGAAACGGCTTGTGAATAAGCAGATAACTCAGGCAAGTATGCTAACAACTTAGCTACTATGATAGTTGGACTGCTAGAGCACAACACTGGGACTGGATAGTGTCTCGTTCTGCATGCCCTTGTTTTCCGTTCTGGGTAAAGGAGCCCTGGATGAATTCTTGGCTCAGCCCACACATCAGAAATGTCCATGGCCAACAATAAGAACCTCAAAAAGTGATATAACTCTCTAGACATATGGACAACCTAAAATCAGACTGAACAGTTGAAATCATTGATTCTGCCACTCACAGTAGAAGTTCACACTTTTTCGCAGTGTGCTGCTTATATGACGAAGGCTGAGTCTCTCATCTTCTCCTCTTTTGAGGAGTGACAGTGCTTTCTGGGAGATGACCCATGTAAAGGGCAGACCAATTAGTAATGATCCACTGGCAGCCAGAGGTCTCTCCCGTGTCCTATTGTCACAATGTTCCACCAGTGTATAGCATGTCCTACTAGCTCTATGACATCAACACCTCCTTGATATCCTGAGTGACTGTACTACAGGAAAGGTTCCCAACCCAGGTCCTGTAGGACCCCCTGTCCTGCATATTTTAGTGCTTTCCATGCTCTGTCATACCCACTTAAAGTCTTATAGAGCTGTTAATTAGCTATTTCATTAAATGAGGTGTGTTGGGAAAAGGAAGACCAGGATTGGGAACCTCTGCACTACAGCACTATTAAGACTGGACAGCACCAATTCCACCATTAGACTGACCCTTCATCTGCAATGGGGTAACATCACAAGGAGCTGTTTAAACAGAGAGTGGTCCAACAGGAGACAGACACCACCACCACCACCTACAGGGCCAGATTAACAGGCCTGTACAGTGACTTCTAATGTGGATTTCATAGAGGCATATAGAAACATTACCATGCACCTTCTTCAGGTTCTTCATGGTGTACCGTTCAACATTGTGCCTCCCTTTGGTGTGAATGTAGCATTCATCTCTAAACAGCATTATAGTCAGATCTAAGGTGGAATGGTTACTCATGGCATTGTGGCACATGTTATTACAAGTGATTATCTGCCTTTGGTAGTTATCAGGTGTTTATAGAACCACAGTTACATACATATCTAGCAGACACTTTTCCTTTGAAAAGTATTTAGGGTCCTACTAGGGTCATGAAGAGGTTGGAGCCTATCTCAACCGACTCTGGGCAAAGGTTGAGTACACCCTGAACTGTTTGCTTCTCCACTGCAGGGTCAAAACACACACACACAAGTATTCATTCACAATCAGACCTAGGTGCAATTTGGAACAGCCAATTAGACAAATGTGCATATCTTTGGACTGTGGGGGGAAACTGGAGTACCCGGATGAAACCCACACAAGCACCGGGCGAACGTGCCAACTCCACACCAAAACGTCCTCGCCAAACCCAGTACCTTCTTGCTGTGAGGCAGATGCACTACTACGCCACTGTGCCACCCCAAAACTAACATAGATAAGCCCGGATGCTTATCTGTAAACATTGTACAGCAAGCAGTCTCATCTCATTTGTCAAACCACTTAATCCTACTAGGGTTGCGTAAAGGCTGGTGCCTAGCTCAGCCACTTGGGCGAAGGCACGGTACACCCTGAACAGCTTGCCAGACCATCTCACTTAGGAGCAATTTGGGCAGCCAATTAGCCTAATGTGCATGTCTTTGTGGGAGGAACCCGGAGTACCTTTAGAAATCCCACGCAACATGCAAATTCCTCTCAGAAACACCCTTGCCTTGCCCAGGACTCAAATCCAGGGCCTTTTTGTTGTGAGGAGGATGAGCTAACCATTATATCCACCGTGCTGCCCTTACCTTGTCAGTGCACTGTAAGATATAGCTGCAATGTAAAACACTTTAAGCCCAAACAAAAGTACAAAATTATGATAAAGAAATGAAAAATTATCTGGACATAAACATTTCTTTATTATCTATATTTGAAACAGACTAGAGGTATGCATAGGAACTAGGATGAGGGATATGAAGGAGTGGGTGGTTTACACGGGCATATGAGTGGGAGTGGATGGTCCGATATGCAGTTTGCGCAACAAAGAAAGGCCACATTCATTAACTTTGGAATTGGAGATGGTTTGCTTGTGCAGCAGTGCACCACATATTTATATATCATATCTATCCTCAGTAAATCAGGGCCAGGGCTGCTACACCTAAAATCATATATTTGTTTAAATTTTATTGATTAAAAAAAAAAATCACAGGCAGGTGCAAACAAATATAATACCTATGGGAGTGAACACATAGGCCATGCTTTCTCTAGGAGCAGGATTCGACAGAATTCACTGCAAAAAGGTTTCATTTCAAATACAAGAATTTGAGGAGAAAGTTACTTAATATCTGTAAAATTAACTTGCTGCATGGTCAGTTAATTTGACTTGACAAGAAGTATTGAAATGAGTTGGATTCAATCAGGGTGGCACGGTGGTATAGTGGTTAACACACCTGCCTCACAGCAAGAAGGTCCTGGATTACTGTGTGGAGTTTGCATGTTCTCCCCGTCCTTGCGTGGGTTTCCTCCAGGTACTCCGGTTTCCTCCCACAGTCCAAAGACTAATTGTCTATTCCAAATTGCCCCTAGGTGTGAGTGTGAATGGTTGTGTGTGTTGCCCTGCAATAGATTGGTGAGCTGTTCATGGTGTACCCGGCCTTCACCCAGAGGCTGAGATAAGCTTTAGCCTAGGATTAAGTGGCTTGGCAAATAAATGGATGGATGGTTAAAATCTAGAAATGGGTTTAATAATAGGAAATGCTAGATCATTTTAAATATTCAAAATAATTTTATTCACTCTCATTTTTGTAATGTTCCTTTGGTTTAAAAAAAAAAAACAGTCATATGCATGCCTCTAACAGAGAGAATATAAAACAACATGATGTATAGAAAAGGAAGCCAGATCTTACTGGTGTGTTTGTTTTGCCTGTCAGGATGGTTCGTGCTTTAGATTTGTTCATGCTGAAGTTCTTCAGATAAGCTTCACAGATTTGTTTGGCCAGACTTTTCTGGTCTGCTAACTGAGGATTCTCCACTTCCCTCTCCCCAGTTAATATCTCTGCCTTCAGCTTCAGCTTCTCCGACTGGGGCATCCGGCCAAAACGGATGGCTGCATGCAAAACATAGCACAATGACGCAGATCAAGAACAAGTTACATACTCAACTTGCTTTAGTGGATTTTTATAACGGATTGCTAGCACCATCCCTACTTGGAGGTACATGTGTGAGTTCACCAAATTTGACTGAAGATTTGGTTCAAGACTAAGCGTATCGTTTTTAGATCCAGATGAACACACAGTTTCACTTAGGGACTGCACTTGAGACACTGAGTAAATCACTACAAGCATTAAGACTCGATTTACAAATCCTGACTAAGCTCTGTATGTCTGGTGTTTTTAGTAGACCCCAAGGAGTGGTGTAACCCCCATTTCATGCTGGATTCTATCCAAAGATAAAAATGATGGCATATTATAAGTTCAATATGGCCCAACATTTGGCTTTTTATCAGGAATCATATCTTACTGACTGGTTCAATCTACCAGCTGAGGTTACCCAAGTATATATAGTTCACTTTTACCTGCCAGAAGAACTGCTGTGTTATTAATGAAAAACATTTGAACTCGGCAGATTAATGAAGTTACAGCTTATTGAGTTATATACAATGCATTTTTACAGTTAACTGAAAAGAGATCCAACACATACTTGGAATACAAAATTTCAAAAGATAATCAGATTAGCCCACAGACTGCCTGTATTCTGAACTTTTTGACACATACACACTTTATCTTCCTTAGTATCTTTCTGAGGACCTTCCATTTTTAGAATTATTCAAGCAGGTGATTAACACTAAGGTAAATACTTTAGCTTCCTAATTTATTAGAGGTACCTGAATATAAGTAATTAATGTATACAGACATTCCAGCTCTTGAACTATTGCATTAAAGCTGGGGTTGGAAATCTGGAAAGCCAGCAAAATTTGAAGTAGCATCTCTTCGGGACTCTAGCTAATCCCAAAATCCCCCAACCCAACCCCCATCCCCGGAGGCCCTTCCAAAGCCACGCGCCCCTCTACACATGCTCTGACTGGAGGTTCGTGCACGGTAGGGTCAAGCATGAGCAGGGAGACATGGGAGCATTTAAATGGATATTTCCAGCAGATCACAAAATTATGATTGGATGGTGTTCTTACAGGATTGCTGTGGCCACACATGACAGATTTTTTTTTTAGACCTTGTTTAGATCTAATAAGTTATTGATTGCTGTTGGGGTGTAAAGACCATTTTAATTAATATAATAATTTGTGTAAACAGGTAAAAATTTACCAACTCCAGCTTTAAGTGCACTGAAACTGGACGGAGAGTTTGTTGCTGAAGAAGCACCAGGAGATATAGCAGATGTAGCTCAGCATAAGTATAATTTATAAGATGATGGCTCTGAGAGGACTGAGTCCTTGGCCAGTCTATCACTAGTACCGCCACTCCAAAATATAACTTTTACGCAGGGTTAAACATACTCACAAATAAATTATTGATTACAGTAGAATGTATAAATTTACAGTAGAAAGTATATATGATACACCCAATATTCCAACATCTTACAAAGTTAATGGGGGTTTAAGTTTTATCTGAGCTGTACAAACTAGCTTAAAATATGGAGAAGTTTAGTTTAAAAAAATGCACAAGTCACATAAGAACAAGTGCATTGAGAAAGTACAAGGTAAAGACGAAATGAGCCCGTGTAATAAAGCTAAAGTGCCGGTGTTGTTTCCGTATTGCCTTTGAAGCGATGTGTGATGTATATACAGAGTTATATGGGATTTAACAAGTTGACTGTGTAACAGCAAGTTCACATAGCTAAACCTGAGAAAATGTGTAATACATGAATGGGCTAATTTAATTTCCCATATAATTAAAATATCTTCCTCCACACCTGACCATTTCCAGGCAATATCTCGAGAAAGTCTTTGCTAATCCTCCTCAATCCTTGCATACTTACTACTGAAACCTCTCTTTTCCATAATGCTACATGTGCAGTCATTGACAAAAGTCTTGTCGCACATGTAGACATTCATGTTTAAAAGCCCATATCTCACCAACCTATTAATCGATTTTACTCAACTATGACTAAAAATAACCCTCTTATGGTACTGAATAATATGAGCTAGCAGCAGTATTGGAAAGAAGTTTCTTTTAATCTTTACAGCTTCTTAAATATAAACATTCCCGTTTTTGCCTGGACAAAAGTCTTGTCACAAAGACTTAATTTCACTTTCAGGACTATATTTATTATAGAAAAATTATCAAATGGCCTTGTTTATAACTAAATATATAATACTGTAGCAAAAATAACATCATATTGAAAAAATAAAAGCATCACCCAAGGTCAATAGTGCCTCTGCAAACATGCCCATGATCGTACCAGAGTCCCAGGTGCTCATCATGATGAATAATTATCATATTTAAAGAATCAGACACCTTCAAGATGTTCAGATTACAAATAATACAAATTTGTAAGTGCTACTAAAACTTCTTGAGGCCCAAGACACTTGTAATCCATTTTGTAATCCATAATGCACGTGTAAGCTATTTTACAGGGCAGCTCGTTCATCAAATGGTCAGAAAACAGTCTGTTATCAACCCTATGGTGAGAAATCTGAGCCACCTGTAGGTTTGAAACATAATGGGAAGCAATAATCTGTTGATATTTGTGTCTGGTAATGTTACCACCCATCTTACATAAACTGTGATGTTTCTCTTTCATACATGACTGGCTCTTCTGTGAACTCTGGGTTCAGCAATTTCTCTTTTTTTTTTTGAGAAACAGACGAATGACAGGTCCTTAAAGGGCAGCTTAATTAAATAGTACCCACAAAACACCAAAAACAACTGAATCAACTTCAACAGTGAAGAGACGACTCCTGAAATTGCAAAGAAAAGCCAAACCTGAGAATGGTCAGTTTAAGTTTCTGATATTTCGGGACACAAAGAACATTTATAAGGTGCAGAATAAAGGAAAGGATGCTGGAGGAGTGCTTGGGGGGTGTGGGGTGGTGGGGTGGGGTGGTGTGGGGGGTGCTGGCGGTAGGAGTTGCACAGGATAAAAGGGATCTTGAATAAGCAAGGCTATCACTCCATTCTGTAACACTATGTTACACCACCTACAACAGAACAATGACCCAAAACACTCAAAACTATACAAGAACTATTTAGAGAAGAAACAGTCAGCTGGTATCCTATTAGTAATGGAGTCCAGTGCAGTCATCGGATCTCAACCTCATTAGGCTTTAGTGGTCCATGAAGCCAGTCCAACTTGGGGGAGGTGCTTCAGGAAACATTGGGTGAAATTTCTTCATCTTACCTCTGCAAGAATACCAAAGGTCTGTAATAGCTGCAAATGGAGGATTTTAGACAAAAGCAGAGTTTAAAGGCGAAATCATTTTTTCAAGTAAAAATTTTTATTTGTAATCTTTTTAGTGTCTTTTCTATATTTCATATTTATTCTGCAACTCATTTGATGGATGTAAATTTGTGTTTTCATGAAAAAAGTAACTTTTTAGTTGACCCCAAAATTTTGAATAGAAGTGTAAATTTGTATGTGCATTTTGGACTGCGTGGTATGCACCATAAGGGAGGAAAAAGGGAATCATTGGTTAAATGTACTTTTAAACACATAAGAGAGAGAAATATTTGATTTTGAGATGGGGAGGGCCTCCTCCTCTAGGCAGACATTTAAATGGTCAAATAGAGCAAATAGAGGGTAATGTCACTAGACCAGAATAAAGTTCGTGTAAGCAGTGCAGGCGGAAAGTAATTTCGAGATAGCATGTCATGGCCCAGCTTTGTGCCTCAGATAAGGGTTCATTTCAGACATCTGCACTCCTGCAGCCCCTATTCTCACACACCTGTGATAACAGCTTGTGGAGCCTAATTGAAAATGTGGTTCAGAATGGATTTTCACCCTACTCCCCAAAACTTCTCTTACTTCACACATCCCCCCCCTTCAGCTTGAAGTCATTACTCTTGGGGTTGGAAAATATTGAATGAATCCAGAGGTTTGTGTGTGTGCGTGAGTGAGAGAAGGGGAGAGAGAGAGAGAGAGAGAGAGAGAGAGAGAGAGAGAGAGAGAGGATCATTGCTCACAGACATGTCAGTTTAGTGGCAGGCATGTGATCAGTCTTATTAATGAAATCTGTGATCACTTGAAGGGACTCATAATCATGTGCTTCTGCACGCTGTATTTCTCTGCTCCCCAACACTGCACCAAGTACATTCACACACACGCACACACACACACACACACACACACACACACACACACACACACACACACACATACAGATTGGTCTACAAAAAATAAATAAATAGAATGTATACATTTCATAAATAAAATACCAATTAATTTATTTATGGCGGCACAGGGGTGTAGTTGTTAGCGCTTTCGGCCCACGGCAAGAAGGTCCTGGGTTCAAGTCCAAGGCTCAGCGAGGGCGTTTCTCTGTGGAGTTTGCATGTCCTCCCCATGAGTGTGTGGGTTTCCTCTGGGTACTCCGGCTTCCTCCCACAGTCCAAAGACTAATTGGCTGTTTTAGAATGCCCCTAGGTGTGAGTGTACAAGTCACAAATCGTGGAACTCCATGCTTTTTTGAATCAAAGAGATCACAGACATAGTGCCCCAGTGTAAACCCAGGTTAAAAAAACACTTTCCATTGGCATAATAATAAATTTATCATTCCATTTTATTCCACTCATCTTTTTTTCTCAATTACATTTCCCCCGAAAGTACTGGAAAACCTGTGATGTCAGAGTGACAACTCTCAGACACATGTACACACAGCATTTTGAACTGTTGCCATCTCCTTTTTCTTCCTTAAATGTGTCATTTTTTTTCCCCCTCACTTCTCTTCCAACTGCCCCTAGCAACTTCAAACAATACAGTACAAGTTATTTTGCACTGTCAAGGTCATACTCATGTCCCTCTTGTCTCCTCTGGAGCTCATTTCCTGCAGCAGTGGGGAGACGGGTATCAGGCTGGCACAGATCACAGCTTTTTCAGTGCCTCAGGACATGGATTTGATCAGGTACCACTGGTACTGAGGCAGAGGGGCTCAGTGGGTCTGCCCCTGTCTAACACATACAATTCTATAGTCTCTGAATGACAGAGTCTCATGGCTTCAAACTGAAGTCGGTTTAGCAGTTTATTTGAAATTATGACATTTATAAATTTAAGTGATCATCCATAACTTTAAAACCACTGAGTGGAAAAGTAAATGACACCTTTGGGATATGAACAATTGAGGATTCCCTTTAGCCACACTACTACTAGGATATCAACTTGAGGCATAGTGGTTAAGGCAATGGGTTACTGATCTGAAGGTCAGGGGTTCAATTCCCAGTACTGCCATTGTTGGGCCTTTAACCCTCAATTGCTCAGTTATGTTAAAATGATCATTGTAAGTGCGCCAAATGTAGATGAGTAGAGAAAAAACGATGGAGCGAGTTGCTGAACCTTATTTTGGGAAAACTGCCCCCTCAACTGCATTTATAGAGTGAATATTGCCAGAATTTACTGTTGCAATGTTAGCAACTGTGACACCCACCCGTGGTGTTAGGGCCAGGGGACTGAGGACACGTGAACAGGAAGTCTTTTCACAGAGTTTATTTACGGTTTACTGGAGTGCCCTAAACGACAGACCACACACACACACACACACACACACACACACATTTTATTTTTAAAAAATAAAACATTAAAAATGCTGTAAATAGTACAGTAGATATAGATATAGCCAGGTTATCAGCTGTTGTTCAGAGTGGATATTGCTTGAATCAAAATGAAAATCCTTTACAGCCACAGACAATTTCTCATTATCAGGCTTTAATATTGAAAATTTAACCATAAAAATCTTATTCTGGTTGATTTTCTAGTGTTTCGGTTATATAGCGAAATACCTTTCGTGAGCACTGTTTCCTTTTGTTTCTGAAGGACAATGGTATATAGAACAGATGCTAACTGATGTGTCTCAGTGTCATGCTTATAATTTGTAAATATAAACTATAAAAAAAAACTTTTTTATAAAAACTTATTTTTGATTGTTTGCTTGTTTTTGGAAGTCTCTACTGAAACATTTTAAGGAGTGGAGTTTACATTAATTTCATTACTCTACTTTTGCTTCAGAACAGATGCTGTTAGCAAAACAGAGCTATGGTGTTAGCCATACTGTACCTATATATCAATTCAGGCTTGGATTATTCTGCGACATCTCCCTTGACTTTGGTGCAAAATGTTAATATCTCATTACAGTGGCATATCTCCTGGGGTTGAATATATTAGGCAGCATGTGAACAGTCGAATTTTAAAGTTGATGTGTTTGAGGGAGGACAAATGGGCAAGTACAAGGATCTGAGTGACCTTGGCATACGCCAAATTTTCTTAGCCAGGCATCTGGACACTACAAACATGTAGTAGTTAGTACCTACCAGAAGTTGTATGCGGAAGGGAAAACATTGAACCTGGAACAGATTTATGCGCAACTGATGCACATAGGGAGTGAAGGTTAGTTTGTCTGCTGTGATCCACAGAAGAGCGCAACTTGGTGAAAATGTAAAGGACATTGTAAAGGCATTGCAGATTTATATTTATCAAGCTGCATAACTGCAGATCAGTCATAGTGCACATGCTTGATCCCTGTCCACCACGATAAGTAACTACAATGGACATGTGAGCATCAAAGCAACGGGGTGCATGTGCATCATGGTGTAGCCTGCCTTCACCCATTGTCAGCTGAGATAGACTCTAGCCTCACCATGACCCAAGAACGGTTCTGCAAATGAGTGAATATGAGAGTGTTCTCTCACAACAGTGTTTCTCACAGAAGTGTCCTCTTTCAGCATGATAAGGTACCCTTCCATACTTCAGAAACCCTTCACAATAAAGGTTAGATGTTTGAAGAAAATTGCAGTCCATTTTCCTAACTGTGGGACAAGGTAACTGCCACTGATGGCAGCCAAGTACCAAGTGTTTAATTGGCCATAACATTATACCTTTGTGGTCTTAAAAGGTTTATCCTCAGCGTTTCTGATTGCGGCTTAGCCACAGCGTTTTTTTACACTGTTAGATTAATTATGGGCATCTTGAAGTAAAACAATTACCCCTTTCACATCACACTGCTATTATGTGGGAATGGGATCAAAGTGGTAAAATTTAAAAGGATGATCTCTCCTTTGTCGACCTAGTAACATTAACAGTAATCTTTTGCAACAGCTCCAGTGGGAATGGGAGCTATTAGGTTAACGTCTTAGGTTGTGAAATTGCTGGCGGTATATCTGTGGTGATAGCCAGTATTACCTTCTGGTACTACATGAGATTTTAAATTACACTGAAATTTGTTCAGACTATGTGGATTATAAAAAAAATTACTTAAAAAATTAAGAGAAACACAGTGTACTTTCAAATTCTGAGTCTGCAATTTAAAGCTGGGATTCTAAACAATTTAACGCAATTTAATTGTAAACAATTTAAAGCAATTTAAAGCTGGGGCAGCCGTAGCCTAATGGTTAGAGAACCAATCAAAAGGTTGCTGGTATGACAGGAAAAATGTGTGGCGGTCGGGGAGTGAACTGCACCTTCCTTTCCTCCACCTTTATGGCTGAAGTGCCCTTGAGCAAGGCACCCAACCCCCAACTGCTTTCCCGGTGCCCCCCATGTGTGTGGCAGCCCACTGCTCCAAGTGTTTGTGTGCTCACTGTTTACATGTGTGTGCACTCACTTTGGATGGGTTTGTGCATACAGCTGAAAAGGACATTACCTTGACCTGTGTGCTGCTGTGGGTACCAGCGATTCTCAGATTTGGTTTATAAGGTGTTTTCAATATTGGGCCAATATGGTGCTGTTGTCATAATTCTTGTAGTTGCAGTTGTTGCATTTCTTGTGGATTGATTGTAACAATGATTTTCCTTGCAACTGGTACTTGCTCACTTCAGCAGAGAGTCCGGAGAAGTACACTACCATTCAAAAGTTTGGAGTCATTTCGAAATTTCCTTGTTTATAAAAGATAGAAATTATCAGTAAGACAATGTAGACACTTTAAAAAGCATTGTAAATGGGTTTTATTAGTAAAAAAAAAAAAAAAAAAAAGACATTAGAGACTGGTCAATGAAAGGAAAAGATAAAGATGGGCAATAGAACAGAGACATTGGAGAGAGGAAGACTAAGGGGAAAAAGTGCTATAGAAAGAGGAATCTAGAGGAAGTTTAGGATGTTTTGATCACAAATAAGAAAATTTGTTAGGCACAGAAAAAGGAAAAGATGCTGAAGGAGTGCTTGATGCCATTTGTCAAACATGGTGGGGGGGTGTTTTGGTGGTGGAAAAGTGGGAGATTTGTGTATGGTAAAAGGGATCTTAAATAAGGAAAGTGATTACTCCATTTTGCAATGTCATGCCATAACCTGTGCTTGATTGGAGCCACTTTCCACCTACAACAGGACGAAAAAACTCTAAACTATACAAGAACTATTTAGAGAAGAAACAGTCAGCAGGTATTTGGTCAATAATGAAGTGGTCAGCACAGTCACCGGATCTCCGCCCGACCAAGTTTTTGTGGGAACAGCTTGACTGTATGGTATGGAAGCAGTGGCCATCAAGCCGGTCTAACTTATGGGAGGGGCTTCAGGAAGCATTTGGTGAAATCCTCATTTTACCCCACTAATTGACAACTAGGATGCCAAAAGTCTTTAAGGATGTAATAGCTACAAATGTATGATTTAGATAAAGTTTAAAGAATAAAATTAATAATTCTAGTAAAAAATATAACTTTGTCAATGGTTTTACTATATTTCATATTCATTTTGCAACTGATGGATGAAAGTTTTTTTTTTTTTTTTTTTTTTTTTTTAACCTGTCTTGTCCAGCATCATAGCAAGCAGAATGGCAGTCTGGTTGCAGT
>JAQMYF010000007.1:7314773-7327239 GCA_030014195.1 Neosilurus mollespiculum
CTATGCGTACCAAGGGTGTCTGAAATTTCTTACTACTGCTTGCAAATTATTTTCATTTGCTTTTAGGAGATCTTGAAAGTTTCTACAGTTTTTACAAAAATATTTTATAAATTGCCTGAAAGCTGCTTTAATACCTGTACTTTAGGTATATTTAGTTAATCAAGCACTTTTCATTATTTTTTTAAATAATTTTACTAAATATATTTTACTAATTTTACTTTGATCCAGAATTTGATGTCATGATTGCGACAAGTCTTTTGTCCAACCGAGAATGAATATGTTCGTCTTTTATTAGCTGTAAAAAGTATAAATAAATTTGCAATTTCCTGTTGCTTTTACAAAAATCTGTATACTTGTAGGATTAATGTAAGGCATAGTTAATAGGTTGGTGAGATATGGGCTTTTATACACGAATGTCCACATGTGCAACAAGACTTTTGTCAATGACTGTAGATTCGATGGATTGAGGGACTGTACCATGTACTTTACTTTGAGGCAAAACACACTTTTTAGTATGCAAACAATTCGCAAACCAACACACTTTACAAAAAAAAAAAAAAAAAAAGATGATAATATTAATAATAATAAGTCTGAAATACCTCCTCTATGGATTGTAGTCCAGAAAGTTCTTACATAAATTTGTATGTAGATATGTTTTTCAACATCTCATCCAGCTGGCAGTTTGACCCCTGCATATTTCCTGAACCCTGACAGTCAGTTCTGACACTATTCCATGATGTCACTTGGACTCCTTTCACCCATGCTGCTATTTTTAAAGTGGCAACACTGCAGCCCAGGACAGTGGGGGTTGAGGGTCAACATGCCATGCTGAACATGTACATAAAAGGGGGGGGGGGTGTTGTTGACACATTAAAAGTTTTTTAGGTCAAGGACTTTGAGTATGACAGTCAAACCAGCCGTCCTCTGACGGCCGAACATGTGAACATAGACAAGAGAAGAGAAGCGAAGCGAACTTTGTGAATGAAATATTGTCCTAAGAAACACATTGACTTTATAATGTTTAGACAATTGTTTTGAAAACTATGGAAGTGGAACTGCAGACTTGGTGTCCCTTTTTATTTTAATGATTAACTTACACAAGCTGACAGGAAGTAATAAGATGTAAGAAGAGAACGCTCAACTACAACCTGCTATCTTATCTTCAGATGAGAACCTCTGGGAAATTAACATGCTTGTGCATGGCACACATTACTAAAGCACAAACAATGGGTCTGAGGTAACTTGAATGTTATTTACATTGTTTCTCTGGTAACAGGAAGCCAGGGATTTGAGATCTGATATCATGGTAGGAAGCACACTAATAAAGAGTCACCGTAACCCACTGCAGGACACGTGTAGTGTTGTTCTGCATGCAAGCAAGTGATTGCTAAATATTGCACCAAGTATATTGTTAAGAGTGTTGTACAAGCTGGACATGTGATAGTCCATGTCACTGGAGGAAAATGGATAGTTTACAGGCTGAGATCATTTGACCAACACACTTCTGACTCAGGCACACTTCAAAACAGTTCCTCCCTTCTACTCTTCTTCATGAGACAGTGCGGTATGATACATGAATCTGTGAACCCATTAACCTAGTTTTCGTATTTAATAAGTGAGCTAACCCATAAATAATTACTGGTCCTGAAGCTGGATTAATGTTGAATAAGAAGTTCTTTTTTCCCTACCAATAGTACCAAACAATGGCATTTAAAGTTGATGAAGTTGGATATGGCTAAAAAAAAATATGTAGTGTGTTAGAAATAATCAATGTAAATCATATGTAGCTAAATACAGGATTTCCTTAAAAACACATAAATTATGTGTGTATGTTATTAGCACCAACAACTACACATTACGTACACCATTATCTATCTGATGTTAACAGCTATATTATAGCGGAGCTCCACTGTTAAGGAAAAAGCGTCTAACCTTTAAGTTGCTTTTGGATCGTCAAGAACCTATAGCGTTCGTCCGTCCATCTCTCCATTCTTCTGGCGTATGTGTATACATGGGAACGACGTGTTATTCTTTGAAAATCTCCAAAAAGGAAAAACGTAAAAGAATTCTTTCGAGAGACTCGGGTCACGTGATGTGACATCATCGTTAATGATGTGAAATAAATAAACAACTAATTTTATTGTTTTGTACCCAGTGTACAGGCTATTTATTTATTTATTTGTTTATTTTTATTGGTTTGTTTGATATACTATAGTAATCCCACGAGGGAAATCTGGCTCTGCATTTAACCCATCCAAAGTGAGCACACACACATAAACAGTGAGCACACACACACACACACACACACACACACACACACACACACACACACTCTGAGCAGTGGGCAACCACAATGCAGCGCCCAGGGAGCAGTTGGGGGATAGGTGCCTTGCTCAAGGGCACTTCAGCCATGAAGGTGGAGGAAGGGGAAGGTGCTGCTCACTCCCCCCACTGCCACACATTTTTCCTGCCAGCTCAGGAATTTCGGTCCCAAACCCGCTTCTCTCACCATTAGGCCATGACTGCCCCAAATTTGTAATGGCTGCACGCACGTCTGATATAAGTGAAATAAGTTTTTTGTGCTACTAAATTTAGCCACATCAGATTATAGATAAACTTTACAGCGGACAGTGCTTTGTGCTGTCGGACTTTGCATAAGCAAAACTAGTTCTTAATTACAGAGACACTGCCATAATGCTGCTGCACTGATAGGAGGGGCCAGGCTTTTTTTTAGGGGGGCAGGGACCAGAACCCATAACGAAACGAGCAGGCGGGAGGAAAAAAATCCTGGGCGGAGGCACCAGCACCGCGCAGAATTTACACAGCCACTGAAGTTAAAAATCTTATGCATATAAAAATAGTTTAAGCTTTAATATGAACCCCAATTTTCATTTTACACATCATCCTAACCCAGAAATTCTAGCCTAGATTAATACTTACATTTCATATTATGGAATGTCTCTTACATTGTAACAGTTGTACGTTTACATACTACATATACAGCTGTATGTTTACATACTGTTCCTTAACCAGTCTTTCTCTTTTTTTTTCTATCACTCAGAATTAATAAGAAAAATGGTATGATACTGAGCAACTGCAAAGTCCTCTGGACTGCCCATGTGGGTAAACTGCAAGTATGTAAATGGAATGGTTTCCTTACAAAGAGCTTGTTAAATACATAACAAAATGATCCTACTGTATATAAGCATTGCATTAGTTGTAACTATAGAAGCAGTAAAGTATTATAATATAAACCTGTGGTTTGTTTTTGCATTACTGTTAAATCTGAGATCAATAGCAGTGCCCGGACCGGCGCTTAATCATATTAGCTATACATACAGTATGTGTTTGTGTGTTAACAGTATAACACTCACCGTTGTGGGACATGCCCACTGCCAGGCACTTTTGAAAGCGGCAGTATTGACACTTGTTCCGGTTCTTCTTTTGGATTTTGCAGCGGCGTTCACACTTGTCATATTCCAGCTTGAGGCGAATTGTGCGCCTGAAAAAGCCCTGTATATCACAGACAAGAGATTGACTGTTATTTAATTTTAAACTCCATAAAACAATGTATAAAAATAACAATAATAATAATAATTATAACAACAACAACAACAATGACAATACTAATAAAAATACTAATATAAAAGAAATTAGGAATTAAGAGGGTTTTTTTGCAGGTGTCGGTAAATTTTGAGCTGCATACATAAACTGTTATATTAGTTACAATGGTCTTTACACCCTGACAGTAATCAGTAACTAAATGAGATGTGAAAAAGGTCCTAAAGAATCTGCTATCTGTAGTCACAGTAATCCTGGGGTGGTGGTGGCTTTGGAATGAGGATCCCTGAAGAAATGCTACTATTCTATAGCTTTCTAGATTACCAACTTCATCTTATTGAATGACTAAAACAGCATAATGACTTTGTAACAAATAGTATAATACAGAGCATATACCTCCTTTTTCAATATATTATGTTCTACCCTACACATTACTGTACATACATGTATACTCTAACTGGAAATAGCACAAGTGTAAGAGGTTCCTTCTAAAATAGTCTTTGTTTTGTCTTCCTGGTGCTGAATTTAAAAGCTCCATCTTGAAGTCTTTTACATTTTATAAAAGGTTCCAAGTAAAATCCCAATTATCCAAAGGACCCTTGAGGAAACTCTTTATCAAATGTTATAAAACTCCTGCAGAGATCAAACACTCTTAATCATCCAAATATCCCTTGAGGAACCTTTTATTTATTGGGAAAAAAAATCCCCAAAATTAATTTGGATCAGTGTACGAATATAACTTTTAGCACTGAGACTTCAAACGACCAGTACAAGTATAAGAGCGATTTAAAACCCCACCTGGGATGCCACCCAGGCTGCCAATCATTAAACTGCAATAACAGTATACCAGACAAGTGCAAGTCCAGTCATGAGACCACATAATCGTAACACATTTGAAATCATGTAACTTGCACAATCTGGATAAACAATTTGTTGCGAATTAACAGTGCCAGCAGTGTGGACACTGGAAGGGCGGCTGGCTGGCAGGCAGAAGAGGGACATTAACCAGAAATTTCTTCACTCCTATTTAGCCACTCTGTCCCAAGATACTTTCACAAAAGTTACGAAATTGAGATGATAGTGAGTGCAGGACATCCATGGGGAGAATAAGAACAGTGTTTGTGCCTGTGTGCTTGCATGAATGTGTTGGTTGAATTGAGGACAAAACGTTTGGGAGCCCAATCCAGCAGAGCGACAGCATGCACGTGGTGGCCCTGGCCTAATCACGGGCCATGGACATGACTGTCCAGTTGAAACAGTGAAAGATGGTGTGTGTAAACGCTTTTGTGTGTGTGAGGGGATGAGTAGATGGAAATGTGTGCGTGTGTATCTCTGGGGGAATTACATTCAACCTATCATTAAACTCTGTCTGCACACAGTATGCATGTAGAGTATTTATGGAGCATCACTTCTTCAAAAGCATTGTGAACGTAATTATTTCCAATTATCATTACGGACCTGGAAACACTAAAAGTAATCATTCCTTATACATTTACCAGAAGTGGTAGAATTTAAGAACATTTTCCATGGTTAGAGTTTTTGCTCTGGGTAGCTTTAATAACTGACCACTTCTCACCTACCCTGGAGAATAAAACTTGGGAACTATTACAATCAGCACTTCAAATAATGACATATCTGGAGTTGTACCACATAACTGCACTCAGGAGGTAAATGTGCAGATAGAGAAATCTGAATCTCAGAGTAAGCAGGAAGGTACCTTCTTCAAAACAAGCCTCACCTTGCAACCCTCACAGGCGTGGACACCATAGTGATATCCTGAGGCTCGATCTGCACATACACGACACTCCAGGTTTAAAGAAGCAGAAGAGAACTCCTCCTGTCCTGTTACAGCTCCATACACACCTGAAGATGGACTCGAGGCTGGGGTCAGAGCATCTGTTCATGCATTACACACACAAATAAAAAGTCGAATGAGGATTTGTGTTAGACATTCAGCTACAAATGGTCCATTTACACATTCAGGTTAGGTTTGGTACACTCCCTGTAGATTGACCCAAATAACATTGTATAATGTTCTGCCTCTTGCATGGAAAAGGTAAGAAGTATCTCAAGGTCACATGTGTTGAGAACGTCTCGTGTGAAAAGGGCCAAAAAAATGCAAAAGATGCAATAAAACTGAACTCTGTGAGGTGAGATGAAACTGAATTTTGGAAATGGAATGTAGGACCTAAAAGTCTCTACTAGCATACTGTACCTTGAAACACTATGGGTTATGATGTGCCATGTTATGGTGTTTTTTGTTGCTGAATGTTGTTTAAAACTAACACCATTAACAACCATAATGCAATAATCAACAAGTATAATGGCATTACAAGACCACCAGGCACAAATGGATTATTATTGCTTGGCACAGTTACAGTATAATGAAATGCCTCCCCTTAGTGGGCTTCGAATTAATATTTAGTCCTATGTTAGGTTTAGTTAAGGTTTTGTTTTTTTTGTTTTCAAAATGATTTCATGCACAGATCACTTCCACAATGTAATGGGTGCTTTCCAGGCCTGGGCCCCATCCCTCCACCAAGTTTGATGAAAATCAGATGAGTAGTTTTTGAATAATCCTGCTAACAGAAAAAAAAATAAAAATTAAGAAACGCTTGTTAAAAAGTCTTTAATAAATTCCAGGATTCGGATCATGGTCTGGATCTGCTGCAAAACATTACAGGTTCCTGCCAGGCCCATACCTCATCCCTTCACCACGTTTGGTGAAAATTGGTTTAGTAGTTTTTTGCATAATCCTGCTAAAAGTCAAACAAACACACAAACATTGGTGAATACATAAACTCCCCTGCCAAGCAGTGAGATGTAAAAAATAATTTGGGCTGCAGCAGTAGTATGCTGAAAATAATTAACAAAATAGAGGCCATGCAACATGGACAATGTGGTAAAGTGGCCCTATATGGGTACTAGTTTTAATTACCCATGCACTCATCTAACAATATTAATCAGTGAATACATTCTGATAATGGTTCCCTAGGGCACATGCCAAGTATATCATCAGTCAAACCTCACTGAGTAAAGGTTGAGTTATATATTTTTGTTTGTTTGTTTTTTTGTGCCATCATTTGAAGACACCTGGTGACTCAGCTGTCTGGACATCTAGTGGAAGTCCAGTCCATTCCGTTCCCACCTCAGTGCCAGAACAGAGAAGAGTTTAGATGCATGTTTTCTTTGTACCTTGAGAGAAGAAGGGACTAGTCTAGCTGTCCTGAAGGATCGGAGAAAATGGGGTGCAGTGCAGGGTGTGATAAAATTCTAATTTCAAATTTATTTGTCACATACAAAATCATACACTGCACAATATGTAGTGAAATGCTTGTTATGACTATATTTGAAGAAGAATAAAAAAAAACTAGAGAAAAAAAGAAATCAATGACAATAACTATTTGAAAGACACCAATAGTTAAAAGTAAAAAATATACAATCTAAATTTAGTGACGAATAAGTGCCTTGAGGTAGGACAGTGCAGGCAATTGTTTGGCTTTTAGGCTAGCATTAGTGTTTTGAATCTAATGTGAGCAGTTACAGGAAGCCAATAGAGACAACAAGTCAGTGGAGTGGTGTGGGAGAGGTTTGGAAGGTTGTTTAAATTATATGCTTTGTATTACATGGGCGTGATTAAATTAGTGAAGAAAAGCACTCATTTTAAGATTTTATGAGGTGACTGGGGTCAAAGGTGATTGTCTCATTTTGGAAATCCATATTTGAATAAAATGAAATGCATCATAGTAACTGCATGTCTATTGGCACTTGTTTAGAATTATAAGTCCTCTATCTGCAAAATGCTGTGACCTTGCTCTGAACTTGACCTTTGACCAAAACATTTCAAAATAGAATAAACTCTGGGGCTCTGGTAGGTTAGTGTCCCAGGTGGTGAAAATCCGTGCACAGTTGTGGTCAGAATTTTGTTCAAAGTCAAATGGACAAATTTACGAACTGACTCACAAACATCCCCGATTACAAAAGAAGTTTTAGTGGAGGTAAAAATATAAATTATGTTTTTATGTGTTTTATGTTTTCTGGAGTCATGGACCATTATTTTACTGTAAAACGATTGATTAATAAAGGACTGTGGTAGTGTTTCCATGTAACTAGCTCAACAAGCTTATTGTGATACGTCATTAGAATTAATATGAACTTATTTTCAGACTGGTTGTAGGGCGCACACACACACACACACACACACACACACACACAAACCCCCACCCCACCCCCTACCCCCACCCTGCATTTTAGTTAGATGTTTGCTTTGCAACCTGTGATTTATTACCGGTTTGTCCTTTGCATATTTGTCTTTACTGCCCGTCATATGACAGCCTGCTGGTCCGAACCTTTGCATTATGCTCCAAATTAATTTGTTTTTACTATCCTTAAGTGTGTAGGAAACACATCTTAAGCAAGTGATATTTACTAAGTTAATAATTGTGTGATGCAGCTGAAGTTATTTTGAATTTGAATTTTGTCAGTGTTGAACTGAGGACACTACACCAGGTGCAAAGTTCTTAGTGTGTAGGCTACACGCCATCAGAATACATACAAAAGATTTCATTTTCTACACTCACCCATTTATTACAAGCCACTGCTTGCATTAGTCAAGCTTCCTTTAAGTACAAAGATCAAGCATGCAAAGATAATAATGCCATGTAGGGTGGGTTATCTACATCAGATGACTATTTATTGTTTATTTATTTGTTATCTATATCAAGTATGGTAATGAGGAAAGCTGGAGCTAATCAGAGCTGAGTTCAGGTGAGAGGTATATCCTGAACAGGTCATCAGTCACAGGGCTAACACAGACACAAACAAACATTCACACACATATTCACATCAATGGGTAATTTAGAGTATCTTCTTGTTTTAATGTGCATGTCTTTGGTCTGTTGGAGGAAACCCACACCGGCATGGAGAAGACATGTAAACGCCAGGCCACAAGGTTTGAACCCACCTTCTTGCTGTGAGGTGACAGTGCTAAGACTACACCATCATGTCACCCAAACGAATCACTTACTTCTATTTTTTAAAGAAGACCAAAAATAGCTACATTTGTTCTTTTGGGCTTATACTGGACCTTGTATCCAAAAGGAACATCTCATATATACTCATACAGTATTGAAGACATAATTGTTCTTTTTTTAATTTTTTTTTTGTACT
The DNA here is from genome assembly GCA_030014195.1 of Neosilurus mollespiculum. Lineage (NCBI taxonomy): Eukaryota > Metazoa > Chordata > Actinopteri > Siluriformes > Plotosidae > Neosilurus > Neosilurus mollespiculum. The sequence goes on from JAQMYF010000007.1 coordinate 7,323,504, forward strand.
GAGTATTAATACAGTGCTACCCAATAGTCAGTTATTATTCATCTGCTAGCTTCCTACCTGGCACTGTGGAGCTCTCGGAGCTGGAGCACAGGCTGGACGAGCGGTACTCAGACACATCTAGGTTGCTAAGTGCTTCTGCATTGATGGACTCTGAGATGTCTTGTAGATCTCCAGCACTCACAAAGTCCTTGTAGAGTGGGCTGTTCAGCACAGAGTCCTCCAGAGGAGACGGAGGACCGTAGTGGCTCTCCATGTCTACCATGTCGATGGTGGACTGGGTCTGAGGCTAAATCACACATCAGCCTGCACACAGAGAAAGCACACTAACATAGGGGGTTGTGTAATTTTATGAATGGTTGTTAAACTAAGCAGATTGCTGAACTACTACAGCTTTAAATCATACTTAGAGATGTTCCTTAAATCACACATAGAAACATTTTCTCAGCAAGAGAACAGTATATGTCACAAAATCAGTAAGCATGAAATTAAATCTGATTTATCAAAGCATTCATCCTAACTAAATCATTACTATATTAAATCAGCAGTCATTCATCAGTGCAATGTTCAAAACCACTGGTCAGTTTAATACCGTCAGTTCGGTTTTGTCTTTTATTACCATTCTTATCTGTATTCAATTTAGGATGCAAGCACTTAAAATATCCTTATCTAAGTATCTGTGTTGTGTCTTTCTGATGGAGGAGTTAAGCAGACAAGCCAACTGAGGTCAGGGTTGTCAAGTTAACATGCGCTTAAAGGGGCCTGTTTACTCACCACGCATAGTAAATGAACATGAAATACAGTGTTAGCTCTTGGAAATAAAATGAAACTGGTCACGATGGTTTTCTAAAAACATTTGTTTACTCCTATGTGTGAGTGACAATGACCCCTGAACCAGGCACAATAATATTTTTCCTCTTGAGGCGAGAGCACAGCGCATAACTATCATCGTAACAAAAATGACGGCCGTCAGCACAGACACAGACAAAGCAAACAGCGAAAAATCACTATGCAGGATTGTTCCCCTGGGAACACAGTCTGGTTATTGTTATTATAAATAGACAAGATATAAAACAGGTTAATAAGACATAAGTCTGTGAGCTGGGGTGGTTTTCCTGGAAAATGTTTGTATTTAGCCAAAATGAAATAGTAAAGGAAGATAAAACACACAGCCTGTTCACTAGTGAATAGGCGCTTTTAAAAGAGGTCAGGATAAGTCAAGGTGCATTTAATAACCTGAACTTACATCTGGCAACCACACTATTTACACATTTCTAAGGCATACTGCATACTATGCTAATAAAGGGTGCCAAGAAAAATAGCTTAAACAGCTCATGCCTGGTGTAATAGGCCATAATAAGTTCAGCACTCAAAGGGGCAATTCCATGGAAAATGGAACAACTTCCGAAAAAAATACGAAAACGGGTGCAACTTATTCATAAAACTCCCACCTTCACAATACAATACCAGAAGAACTGCTCTAGCCACCTACACTTGAAAAGCCTATCATGGTGGATGGATTCTGAGACAATGGGGTGTGAGGCTTCTTGTCTTTGATAGCTCATGGACTTCAATGATGTTTTGTTGTTTGTGTGATTTTTAGGATTGATTTTTGGGTGGGATGTATGTTCTTATTACATGTACCTCTAGAAAAGTCAGGCATGTAGGGGGATTAGTGTAAACTGTTTTCTCAGATTTCTAAAAATGTTTTAAACCCAGAAATGTATGAAAGGTTGTAACTTGATGTGAAAACATCAATAATTGAATAACTTCATCTTTTCCAAAGCAAATCCATAAAATATTTCCGAAAAAAATATTTTTATAGTAAAACTTTTTATAGTAAGTCATATTACAGAATCAGACGTAACATCTCTGAAGCCAGTGCGGACTTTTTGCTCTCTACTGGAGTCAGTACATTAGCAAGCCTTATCCCTCTGTATACCTTGAGTTCACAATCATGTTAGTTTTCAAAGAATTTTGAAATAAAGTTTGATGAAAATTTGTTTCTTTTTCTTGTTACTTCCGTCACACTCACATTTTTGTATTCATAAAAAAACAGAAGCATCATTGGTTCTCTTTTCTTTCCTGCCTCAGTACCTCAAGACCTTAACGATGCCCATTCACAAGATTAGGGACTTAAGGATTCAACATTTTGTGTGAGACTGGTTAAAATGGCTTAGACACCTTACAAATGTAATGTCCGTCACAGCGGAATTACCCAAAGGCTTTGTGATATATGAGCAGTGATTTAGGAACTCTAGAAATGAGCCTTGTCAAATAAACTGAGAGCATGCAATGCTTTTTACTGTGTTACTTTCAGAAAAGGAGTGGATAGTAGAAGGCAAACAGAAGAGAGGTTGAGAATTGAAGAATGAATGCATAGAGAAAAGAGGCGCGGAGACCGAGGATCACTAGCTGAGACAACAGAGCTTGCTTTGTCTCTGATCAAAATCCCCTGAGTGGGAGATGACCCTCTGAACCAGGGACTTTCAAGGTCATAAAATCATTCAGCAATGACAAACACAGACTGAGCGTAGGATAAAAATACTAAGGTGCATAGGGCATTGTCAACAGCCAACAAGAAATAATGAGGAGTGATTTAATCCGGTCAGGGATGCAGTGGATCCCAAGGCTATTCTATTCACATGTGGAGAACATGCAAGACTCCACACGGACAGTAACCTGAGCTCAGGACTGAATCCAGGACCTCAGAGCTGTGGAGGGGTAACGCTACACAACATAAATGGCATGACAAAGTGACAGGATAGTTACTATTTAGTACATATTAGTAAGTTTAATTTTATGTACATAATGTATATACTAAACGCACTACAATAACATCCATGCGATGGCCTGGCAAGCTATCCAGGGTGTACTCTGCCCTCGCTCAAATATCTTTGAAGTCATGAGACAGTCATGTTACTATGCTAGCAGTGAGTGAGTTGTTAGTGCGGTATGCCTGAAAGAGGGTGTGCGGATTAAAATGCATCCTAGCTGGTGTGAGTTAGCCGGACGCTTTTCTGGCTAGCTTTCTCTGGGAGGAGGGGCAAGGTATATTGGCATATGAGGTTCAACTTATCCAATATCAATGATGGAATATGTCTGCTCCTTGAAGACTACCAAGAATTAGGTGATGGCTTTCCACCAATCAGAAACAAAAAATATTTAAATGAATAATAACATTGATTTTCTCATTACAGTTCACCTGCCAAAAAGCAGGATGAATTAGAGAGAAAGTGAACGGTCAGTTCTCAAAATTCTATGAGTGGCTGGGATGAGCCGCACTGTGATGACTGAACTACTGGGTCTATTCATCTCCAAAACAGAAGCTCTTTTTGGGTGTCCCTGGAATGCAGCGGCAACTACCTACCAAAGGTGGTCCAAAAAAGACACGTCGTGGCCTAGTCATGGTTGCCCAAGGATTATTGATGCATGTGGGGAATGAAGGCTCGTACATCTGCTCTGGTCCCACAGAAGAGCTACTACAGACCATCCAGGTGGTGTTAATGTTATGGCTAATCATTCATTCATTCATTCATTCATTTTCTGAACCGCTTATTCCTAATTAGGGTCTCAGCCGACTCTGGGCGAAGGCGGGGTACACCATGGACAGCTCCCCAGGCCATCGTAGGGCCATCAGTCACACAACCATTCGCACTCAAACTCACATCTAGGGGTGATTTGGAACAGCCAATTAGCCTACTGTGCATGTTTTTGGACTGTGGGAGGAAACCAGAGT